>CAUYQG010014396.1:0-24937 GCA_963574415.1 Tarsius wallacei | reverse complement strand
TGAGTTGGAGTCTTACTCTGTCGCCCAGACTGGAGTGCAGTGGCCACTCCCGGCCACCACAGCCTCGACCTGCTGGGCTCCGGTGATCCTTCCGCCTCAGCCTTCCGAGTAGCTGGAACTACAGGCGCGCGCTACCAGGCCCGGCTGATTTTTTTTTTTGATTTATTGTAGAGATGAGGTCTCGCTTGCCCAGGCGGGTCTCGAATCCGCGGGCTCAGGCAATCCACTCACCTCAGCCTCCCAAAGGCGTGGAATTACAGGCTGAGCCACCAAGCCTGGCTCATATCCTCATTTTTTAAAATGTCATAATACCTTCATGGAAGGACTGGAGAGAGGACTGATAGAGATGGTGTTTGTAGCATCCTTAGCACAGCACCTGCCACATTTCATGGCTTGGTAGAGTGCAGATAGTAAGAGTGAAAGGGATGGTGAAGACAACACACTTAGGTGCCCTGCGCTTAAGTGTTCTTGGTGTTAGAATGGTTTGTGTCCTGAATCTGCTTCCCACTGCCTGTCCCCATCAGGCCTGCAGTCATAACCTGAGTGAGGAGGGAAGACAGAGCCAGATGACAGCTGGATTTTATGGAGAACATGAACGAGTTCCTAGACGTAGGTGGGTTGCCTTCACCCCTGACTGAATACTGGAATCACTTGGGCTCTTGCTAACACACTAGGGCCAACTCAGGCCAATTACATCAGAGTTTCTGCCAGTAGAGAACCAGGTGGCAGAATGTTATTAACACAGCCTAGGTGTGTTTTTGGTATCCCTAGATAGGCTCAGACCCCAGGTGTTTCTAATGAACAGCTGGTGTTGAGAAGTACTCAACCGGGCACTTAACGTAGTGGTTTTACAGGGATTTTAAATATTGTGCATTAAATTAAACAACAGAAAATCAGAATGTAACAATAGAAAGTCAGCTAGGTATGAAGGGGTGAATCCAAGTCAACTGAACATTTTTTTAAAAACCTATACATTTCTAAGATAAATTACTTAAGCCTACTTATTCTTTTGAAAAATCTTTAGAATTTAAAGCTGGAAGCAAGGAAATAACACATTTTCTTAGTGTTGGGATTTTTTTGGGTAGGGATTTTTAAGCGTCTGGTGATATTTAGATTATTTTCAGATAAATAGAAAAGCTAGTCAGAAAGAACATTTCCCCCAGGCATGCAGTTGTGTAATAAGTGGTAAAAAAACAGTACAAATCTGAATGCACATTTAGGATCACAAATATGTTGAAACAGAAACATGGAGAGTGCTCATGATTAAGTTTTAGAGATTAAAAATCCCTCATGATACCAAATTATATAGATGAGAATGATTCATATTTTGAAAGTACAATTTTGGTTATAGAAAACATTAAAGGGAAATTTAAATAATGTTAAGTAGTTATCTCTTAGGGGGTCAGGAATAGGAATGACTTTTAAATCTTATATCCATTAAAAAAAAAATGATGCTGTATTACTCTTGTATCAGAAAAGCATATTAAAAACAGAAAAAAGGCCAGGTGCAGTGGCTCACGCCTGTAATCCCAGTACTTTGGGAGGCTGAGGTGAGAGAATTGCCTGAGCCCAGGGGTTTGAGACCTGCCCAGGCAACTTGGCAAGACCTCATCCCTACAATAAATTAAAAAATTAGCCAGGTGTGGTGACATGTACCTGTAGTTCCAGGCTAAGGTGGAGGGACCACCTGAGCCCAGCAGACTGAGACTGTGGTAGCCATGAGTATGCCACTGCACTCTAGCCTGGGTGACAGAGTGAGTGAGACTCCAACTTAACAAAATAAAACAAACACCAAGAAGGAAATACAGCAAAATCCAATCAGAGGTTGACTTGGTGAGATGGGACTGTGTTTTCCTCTTCTTTCGATTATTTTTCCTACTGAGCATTTTTCCTATAATGAAGATATATGTATTTCTTTTTATAATTGAAATCAAATAAACTTTACTCATTATATATAATATATACTATATACATATCTAAAATAAAATTTTTATATTTATTTTAAAAATAAAGATCAAATCCTGTTTCCTTGTTTACAATTTTATTATCTGACAAAGAAAGTCGGGTGGAGAATTCATAGAGCAGGTTAAAGTCCAGGAATCTAAAAAGAAATGAAGTCTAGGAATCAGTTAGTTCAAGGGGCAGCAAATTTTGTTGTTTGGTTGGGTTTTTTTTTTGAGTCAGGGTTTCAGTCTGTCACACATCCTGGAGTGCAGTGGCATAGTCACAGCTCACCTCAGCCTCAACATCCTGGGCTCAGGCAATCCTCCTGCCTCAGCCTCCTGAGTAACTGGGACTACAGTCGCATACCACTACACCCAGCTTATTTTTTTGTTTTTCTAGAGCCAAGGTCTTGCTATGTTGCCTAGGCTGGTTTCCAACTCCTATACTCAAGAATCTTTTCTCCTTGGCCTCCCAAAGTACTGGGATTACAGGCATGTGCCACCTCATCCTGCCAGCAATTTTTAAAATTAATATTTTAATTATACATAATATTTGTACATGTTTCTGGGTACATGTAATATTTTGCTACATGCACAGGCTGTGTGATGATCAAGTCGGTGTGTAGGATATCCATCTCCTTATGTATTTGTCACTTCTATGTGTTGGGAACACAGTAAGTCCTCTTTTCCAGCTGTTTTGAAAAAT
This sequence comes from Tarsius wallacei, assembly GCA_963574415.1. NCBI lineage: Eukaryota > Metazoa > Chordata > Mammalia > Primates > Tarsiidae > Tarsius > Tarsius wallacei. The sequence continues at coordinate 22,288 of CAUYQG010014396.1, read as the reverse complement.
AAAATGCATTGCTGTTAACTATAGTCGGCCCACTCTGCAAGGAAACATGAGATCTTATTCCTTCTGTTCATTAACCCTCCTCTCATCTCCTTCCCCACCCTCACCAGCAAATGTATTCTGCAAAGATCCAGATAGTAAATATTTTTAGGCTTTTCGGGCCATACAGTGTCTCAGCCTCACATTAGTGGCACAACAGCAAAGTCAATGAACAGGAGTGGCTGTGCTCCAACTTTACTTATAGATACTGACCTTTAAATGTCATATAATTTTCATGTGTCACCAAATCATCTTCTTTTGCTCCCCCAACTATTTAAAAATGTAAGCCCATTCACCTGCCATATAAAAACAGGTGAGCAGCTGGCTGAGGCCCATGATGTGTTTATTTCTGAATCAGACGAAACCAGGATTGTGATGAATAGCACTAACCACGGTTATGCTGAAGTCACCAACAGATGCCAACAAACTTTGCGTCTAATCTGTGATTCCTCAGCATCCTTTTATCTTTACTGAAGATTTGCTACTCACTTGGATGACTTAGGAAAAGGATGACCAGTCATTCTGTTGAAACGTTAACATAGGAAGAGGGCAACCTGAAAAAAATGTTCTTGCAAATCCAGGTCTGTCACTATTGAGTCTTTTCTGTGCTGGACTCTCCTGGAAAGCGTGAATAACATGTCTGAATCAGTGATGAGAGAATTAGAGGGGTAGAAACAGAATACTGTAGGGTCACACAAGGGGGAGTAATTCCACTCTTGGAAAATTACTTTGTGATTATTGAAGAAATTTGTAAGAAGCTGTCCAGTAGGAAGACTTGAGTTTAGGCAGCCGTCATGGCAAAAACAAACACTGTGGAAGACAAATGTTTTAAAATATTGTCACTAGGCACTACTAAGGAAAAGTTACTTTTGTGAAACTTGCAAACTTTTTAACAGCAAATAGAGAGAAAAGGGTTTAGTAAACAGTTAGTCTTGAAGAAAATCACAGCACCATGGGTTGAAGACAGCAACTTTCTGTGCGGTGTACAATACATACAACGCCTTTTACCCCTAGAAAATGTTTTTCAAATTATTTTTCTTATTGCAGCAAAAATAATGCGTAGTTAGTGGAATCACAAGCAGTTGCCTTCATAGTCAACACAAAATGTAGAAAATAACTGGAAGACAACTCTTCTTTTTTTAATTATGCAGAAACCAGTTAAATAAAAAGTGGTTTGGGGCAAATTTGTGCATTATACAATGCCAATGTTTATTTGGCCACAGCTAATGGTATGTATCTTCTCTTAAACCCATCTTTAACTCCCCCACCATAAATGACTTCACAGTGTTGTCATAAGCCCACTGAGGCTCTTTTTGTTTGCACATATAACTACACGAATGGACACACTCAGCCCATACAAACCAGCCAGGCCGGTGTTTCCAAGGGCCCCTGAGGTCAGAGTGAGGGTGGGCTGCTCACCTTCTTATCGACCTATTTTATCTCTGCGTAACTCTAGTTGCAAGTAGGCAAGCTTAGATGCTGGGCACTTCTCAAACATGGGGTATCCTGGGCTCCACCTGAAAGCATTAAAGAAAAATGATCCTTTTTAAAAATTCTTTTTTTTAAAAATTATAAATATGTGGCGTACAATTCAGGGTTCGTTATACAAACGTTGATTATGCAGGCACCCTTGTTGATGAGGCCCACCGACCTTACCCGGAAAACGCTGGAGTTAAGAATGTGGAGGGCATCATTTCACACCCACTTTGGGAGCACAAGATTCTGTTTCCGAAGAACTGTAGAGTTCTATGTGTTACATTACAGAAACCTGAACAGGGAGGCCTAACCAAATACCATTTGGACTTAAAAGCAGCTCGAAACCTCTTCCAGCCAATTCAGTCCCAGAGTGACGGAAATGAAGAAATCTGCATTCCGGCTTCATTTCAAGATGGCTTCCTAACTGCGGTCCCCATTTCAACACTTCATCACACAAAAACCTTTCGTTTAAAACACATTTCAGTTCTTTAGTCTTCTCACTACAATGAAACCACACATCTGTGGCACAAAGTATTCACTTCAAGGCCTGGTGCTCAGGCTCAGGCCTGAAATCCCAGCGCACCGGGAGGCCGAGGTGGGAGAATCGCCCGAAGCCAGGAGGTCGAGACCGGCCTGGGGAACACAGCTGAGACCCCCTTCTCCATCTCTACGATACATTTAAAAATTAGCTGCCGGTGGTGGCACACGCCTCTGGTAATAACTACTCGGGAGACTGAGGTGGGAGGATTGCTTGCCCCAGGAGGAGAGGCTGCGGTGAGCTATAATCATGCCACTGCACTCCAGCCTGGGCGACAGAGCAAGATGCAGTGTCTAGAAAGGAAAAGTATTCACTTGGGCATCAAGGAGCTGCCATGAGGGCGACGTTACGCTACAAGCAACAAGAGGTCAAAAAGGCCATTTTTGAAAAGCCTGCGTGCTTTTAAAAATGTCATCTTCCGGGTACCTAGCAAAAACTTCAGACACAAAGCAGGGGCGCTTGTCTTACGACAGTCTTACTGGAAAGACGACCACGAGCCCAACTCCAGGGCCCAGATGGAGTGAACCACCGCAGAGGCCGCCGTAGCCCGCCGACCAGTCCCTGCTCCCGGCCCCTCCCACCACGGGCCGAGAGTGACTCGCGAGGTCAAGGTAAGGAGGCCTCGCCTCCCAGTCACTTCCGGTCCCGCCGAAATTTCCGGTCCCGGATCCCACGGGGTGGGTTCCCAAACCCAGGCGCGGCCCCGGAAGTGACGCAGGGACGCGCCCTCCATTTTGTGGAGCGCCGGAGCCGCGAAGTGCGTCAGTTGTGGAGAGACGTAGCCGAGTTGAGTCCCGTCCTGCGTGGAGGCAGACGGCTCCGTCGCGGACTACGGCCCTCTCCGGGTCTCAGCCGCCAGAGATCACATCTGGTAGGTGAGTGGCTCGCTTTGAGGGCAAGGCTTCTCGGATCGAGGCTTCTCCATGGCCGCCCAGGTGGCGAGCGGCCGGGGCCGCGCTCTTTGCGGAGGATGGCGTCTAGTGAGCGCAGTCGACTCGAGGTGGGCGCTGGGGCTCGTCTCCGTTTGGTACTGTGTGCGGGGTGCTGTGGGGAGGGCGGTCGGTCACGGGTGTGGTCGTGTTTGCACGGGCTCGCACCCCTCCCTGCCACCCGTGTTGTTATCGGGGCCCTTCGAGTGGCGTGGGCCGGGGCCCTTCTGACTCTGCTTGGGGTGTGGCGCGCCGCCCCTGAGGCGGGCATGGGGCGGCCGAGGGGAGTAGGAGGGAGGCGGGCTCGCGCGGCTCTCCGCGGCCGCCATCTTGTGGCTGTGGAGCGCCCGCCCGCCGCCGTGTGCGCAGGCGCGGCTGCGGCCTCGCGCGATCCCGGCCTTCCCTGCTGTGACGTCGGGGGCGGGGACGCGCGCGTGGCCGGCCGCCATTGGGCGGGCCCTGCGGAGGGCGGGGCCGGCTCCGCCCGCACTTCTCGGCCTTTCCGAACTGCGGCAGATGGGAGGGGCCGGGAGCTGCGGGGCGTGCGCCTGCGCATTGGGCGAGGCGGCAGTGGGCGTTGCGGCTGCTGCGGTCCCGGCCCGGGAGGCGTCCCGGGGAGGGTCCTGGTGGGAACCCGACTTGGATCGCGTCCGCGCGGCCCGGCTTCGCTGGGTGAGCGTCGTGCCTCGGCGCTTCTTGTGACGGCCACCGGTGTGGCCCCGTGGCTTGTTTCCAGCAGGAGACGCTAGCCGGACACCATGAGCGGCTGTCGGGTGTTCATCGGGAGGCTGAACCCAGCGGCCCGGGAGAAGGACGTGGAGCGGTTCTTCAAGGGATATGGGCGGATCAGGGATATCGATCTGAAAAGAGGCTTCGGTTTCGTGGTGAGTTTCTGATCTTGAGTCCCGGGTGCCAGAGTTGTCTTGAGAACAGCGCAGCCTCAAGGCAGCGAGCGGATTGACTAAGGTTAAAGGACCCACCTGCTGGCTGGAGCCCCCTCCCCGTCGCTCCTCGATCAGGTTTTTTCCTCTTCCATCACGTTTCCAGTGTTGTTAAATGCGTTGTGGGGCTCGTTTAGAGCTCTGTTGAGCCCACCGTGTTTATGTATTTTAGGAATTTGAGGATCCCAGGGATGCAGATGATGCTGTCTATGAACTCGATGGGAAAGAACTGTGTAGTGAAAGGTGAGAGTCTTGTTTGTTTAACTGTTAGCCCTGGAGTAAGGGTAGGGTAGGTCAGCTGAGATGTTTTTCTAAGTAGATCGTGTAGCTTAAGTGTGTAACGAGGTCTTTTTTCCCCTTTCTGTAGGGTTACTATTGAGCATGCTAGGGCTCGGTCTCGAGGTGGAAGAGGTAGAGGACGCTACTCTGACCGTTTTAGTAGTCGCAGACCTCGAAATGATAGACGGTATGTGATTGGTGGATGGCTGCTTTGAACAGTCGTTATTGGAAGGGCAGAATTTAAGGCTCAGGAGCCATTAACCGTAAATGATCCTGGGATTCACTGTATAATCTGTTCTGTTATTTCCTTATTCGCTTACTGTCCGTGATGAATCTACATGTAAGGAATCAGTATAGAATAACAGAAACTTGGTGGAAGTCATCAGAATGACTTGTGTCGGATTACTTGAACTTGTCCACAGTTGAACACAGGAAGTACACGTCACTGTATTTCTTCCATGTGAATACTCATTTTCTTCCTCAGAAATGCTCCACCTGTAAGAACAGAAAATCGGCTTATAGTTGAGAATTTATCCTCAAGAGTCAGCTGGCAGGTTTGTTGAAATACAGTTTTGAGTTGTTTGATGTGGCTTTTTTAAAAAAAGTTAATGGGTAGCTAATGTTTTAGTAATATATTTTATTAAAAGTAATTTTAACTTTAATTAATTTAATGGATTTAATGGAATTGTAGTTTTAAATTTTAATTAAATGTAATTGGGGGATATTTAAAATTTAATATTAGTGATCAAATGTAAATGTTTTGAGGATATTTTTCTTGTTTTTTAAAATAAATTTTAACCAAATATTAAACCCTTTATTTGCCAGCCTATCTGTGTCGTTGGCCTTATGACGAGGAGTGCCTGTGGGTTATCCTAATCGTTGTCTTGGTCACTCTTGGTTGGGCCTGGTTGACTTTGCCAGTCAACTCCTACCGTGATCAGTTGGCCACCTCTAGATCTGCGTTTGCCGGTCTAGACGTAATCGGTGCACTTACTTGAAGTGCCGGGTTGCAGCGATCCCAGAGCGTTGATAACGTGATCCCTAAGTTGAGAGCTGTCTTCCTGTAACGCTTCCGAATAAAGAGGTCCTGGTCGAAAAGAGTTGAAAGATACGAAATTAGGTGGTCGTTGGAATCCTGATCGCAGTAAAGTGGTCCTTGGTAACTGCTCAAGAGTAGAACGAGTCTGCATCCACGACTAGTCTGCTAATAGGGAGGGCCGTGCGATTAAAGGCTTCCACCGATTGGGTAGTGTCCTTCAAGTGGGTGGCGAAGAGCCAGTCGGGCAAATGTCATGAAGGTTTCTTCGACCGATTAATGGTTTGCTGCTTGACTAGCCTAGGGAAATATTGATAAAGGTAAAGTAAACTTTTTTAATGACATATGGGGCACAAAATAACTGGTGTCTTGTATATGTTCTGTTTTTTAAATATAAAACTTTCTACTTTAGTCTTTACTTTAAAAATATGTACTGTTTCTTTTTTTTGTTTGTTTTTTTGTTTGTTTTTTTTTTCTTTTGTACTGAGCTCAGTATAGACTAATATTACTTTAATGTTAAAATCTGAATTTTCTCTAGCATTTTGCTTAAAAGCAATATGCTGTTTGCTTATTTCGTGCCCTGGCATAGTTAATTTTTGAATTCTGATAGAATACAAGTGTGGTAAATGCCATGTTTGTACTTTATCTAACATCTTCTCTTTCAGTAGTCTTGTTTTTATACCATGTGCTTGTTTGTGTGTCACCTTTTCCTCTTCTCTGCTTAACAAAAGTATCTTGTGTTAAGGATCTCAAAGATTTCATGAGACAAGCGGGGGAGGTAACCTTTGCGGATGCACATCGACCTAAATTAAATGAAGGGTGAGTATGTACTGCAGATTGTGAAAACCTTTTAAAGTAGCCTGTTTGCCCTTGGCCTTGCTAGACTGGTGTGGCCATGCTTCCTGGCTTTGGCCCCCTACCCCTCCTGGGGGAGGTGAATCTTCTCTCTCCCTTCTTTTTCTTGCTCTAACTTAAAAATATCTAAAATAAACTATCTTTTTAAATCTAAATAAGATAAAAATAATAAAATAGCTGTTAATTTTACCGTGACCATTTCTGAGGGCTTATATGCTCTCAGGTGCAGGTTTTCCAGAAACAATTTTGCTTCCCAGGGGTTATTTGGCTTTGTCTGGAGACGTGCTTGGTTGTTGCCACTGGTTGAGGGTGGTGCTGGTCTCTAGTGTGTAGAGGCCAAGCATCCCACAATGCGAAGGAAAGCACCCCACAATTAATATAATAGTGCTGAAACCTTGTTTTCTTTAATGTTGTTATCCAAAAATGAGGCCTGATATAACAATGGCAAAGTAGTGAATGCAGAAACAAACTTACTTAGACTGCTATATGCAGCACGTGAGATGAGAAGACAGATGTACTTTTAAAATGTTTTTTTCCCGTTTCAGGGTGGTTGAGTTTGCCTCTTATGGTGACTTAAAGAATGCTATTGAAAAACTTTCTGGAAAGGAAATAAATGGGAGAAAAATCAAATTAATTGAAGGCAGCAAAAGGCACAGGTATCTCTAATATTTTGAAGTCAGAAGTTGGATTTGATGGATTTGTAGGCCCCTTCACATAAGCTAATTTTCCCCTCTTTTCTCTCCCTTTTTGTAGTAGGTCAAGAAGCAGGTCTCGGTCCCGGACCAGGAGTTCCTCTAGGTCTCGTAGCCGGTCTCGTAGCCGGTCTCGTTCCCGTAGTCGCAAATCTTACAGCCGGTCAAGGAGCAGGAGCCGGAGCCGGAGCAAGTCTCGTTCTGTTAGTAGGTCTCCCGTGCCTGAGAAGAGCCAGAAACGTGGTTCTTCAAGTAGATCTAAGTCTCCAGCATCTGTGGATCGCCAGAGGTCCCGGTCCCGATCAAGGTCCAGATCAGTTGACAGTGGCAATTAAACTGTAAATAACTTGCCCTGGGGGCCTTTTTTTAAAAAAAAAAAAAAAAAAAACAAATTCCCAAACCATACTTGCTAAAAATTCTGGTAAGTATGTGCTTTTCTGTGGGGGTGGGATTTGGAGGGGGATGGGTTGGGCTGGTTTTCTTTGTAGATGTGGACCACCAAGGGGTTGTTGAAAACTAATTGTATTAAATGTCTTTTTGATAAGCCTTCTGCTCACATTTTTGTGAATGTCTGAAGTATATAGTTTGTGTATATTGACAGAGCTCTTTTATAGCTAAAGCAAATTTAATTTTTTTGTACTAGAAAAAATTTTGAAAATTTTAGTTCCTGGTTATTCAAATGTTAATTCAGAATTAGTTTAATGCCTCAATTAAGCTAATTAATGGCTTTGGGCACGTAAAAGAGCTCTAAATTTGCTTGTACATAAAGGCTTAATTTGTTTTTCTTGTTAGGGTCAAGGGTGTACTCCCACTCACCCTTTAACAGCTGCAGGACAGACACATTAAAGCAGCTGTTTGTTATTGATAATAAAATATTATAAAACTCCTTGTCTGTTTGTCTGAAGAAGTCCTATGCTGTTTATTCCTCATCCCCATATACATTCAGTACATTTAAAACGCAACACTCCAGATTCCCGGGGTTTGTTATGGTCGCTCTCTTTTTAAGTAGTATTTTTGACTTTTTCAGGCTAGTCAGAAGATGGTTGAGAATGGGAATCTCCATTTGAGGGGAGAATTGAAAGGTTCTGGTTTCCTTGTATAAAAGTCACTTCCCCGCTTTCTTCAAGACTAGGTCTTTTGCCACGAAATTGTAAAGCTGATGATTTAAATAAGAGGCAGAATTGTAGGTGTTAGTGGTATACCTGTAAATTTATTTGAGGTAATTGGGTTAATTTTAACCTGGTGGATAGAGTTTTCCTTTGTGATGTGTCCGTGGTAGTACCAGTATGAAGTTGCTGTCAAAGGCAATTTTTTTTCTCTTGGGCTCTTTAAATGGTTCTAGGACAGCATAGTGGTACATTCTTTGATGTTTTGGCTATTGTTTTTTTCCTCTGTCTTTATGTGTAAGTAAAATGTCAAAGCCTTACTACTTTTAATCTTAAAAATTTTAGGAAGTCTTTTGTTTTGAGAAAAATGACAGGTAACTGGATCGTGTTCCAAAAAGGAAGTCTCAGAAGAACCAGGACTTGAGAAGTCAAGAGGTGTGTGGATGTGAGTCTGAGAAAGGTTTTAGGACCAATCTTTATCGTGGTGTAATCTTTCTGTTCATGTTCCTTTTATCTCATTCCTCTCAAGTGCAGTTTGAGACCGATTGCCCTTTTTTCTCAAAAGCTAAATGACATTGTTCTTGTGTAACTTTGTTTTATGTAACCATGTCTAGCAGGGATTTAGAGGAAAGAATTAGAAGCACTGGATGTTAGAGAAAATAATGTGAACTGGTAGGCGTATGTGGATATAATCTGTAAAAAATGGTAGGGGGTAGATCTTTTCAAACATCCGCATTTTTAAGAGGATGTTAATGACCCAAGTTGCTGATTCTTTCGGTATTGGGAGTACTTGTTCTGCATGTCTGCTAGACTGATGGCCTAGAATTGACTGTCTTGGTTTCATTTGTACCTGCTGGATGATAGAATGACACATATTGTGGCATGGTTGACTGTAAGTGCTAATATGTGTAATCTCTTAATCCTTAATTTGGATATGGGTGATATGCAACATCTGTAAATTTTACGAGAGAAAATTCTCAGATTCCAGCTGAGTGGGGTTTTTTGTTTTAATTTGGGAGACCACTCATTTTGGCGATAGTTTGCTGTACTTCGAGTTTCGGGGGTGCTTTATGTTAAAACCACATATCTGATGAACTTAGTGAAATGACGTTCTGTTAGTGTGTGTGTTTCTTCTTGTAGAAGTTTCTGTACTAACTTGTGTTCTTTTTTTTTTTTGGAGGCAGGGTCTCAGGCTGGAGTGCAGTGGCATGATCACGACTCACCACAGCCTCCGACTCCTGGGCTTAAGCCATCCTCCTGTATCAGCCTCCTGAGTAGCTGAGAGACCACAGGTGTGTGCCATCACACCCACCTAAGTTTTTTATTTTTCATAAAAGACAAGGTCTTGCTGTTGCCCAGGCTGGTATCAAACTCCTGAGCCCCAGCAGTCTTGTGTCGGCCTACCAAAGTGCTGGGATTACAGGCATGAGCCACTGTGCACGGCCTGTTTTCAGTTTTAATCTGAATGATGTCAGAAGTGTTTCTGAATTCTTTAGGTTGGAACTCCTGAAGTCTAATCCTACTGTACTCTTGATTATTTATTTTTCCCTTTCAGGACCCCAAAATTGGAGTGGGACTTGTGTATTTGAATAATGGGTAAAACCTTTATGTTGATTAGTTTCCATGGTGAGAAATCGCATAGCTTTGTGCTTATGAGCTCTGGTTTAGAGACCCAGGGGCGTGAGGCAAGTCTTGTTTCTGTATTTATGGAGTTTGCAGTCATTGAACGAGTCTGTTTATTATTTAAATAAGTACTAAATTCGAAGCTGGGGGCTAGGTGGGAGTCTTCAGACACCTCTGTCTTCCCAGCCACAACTTGATGGGAATGGGTTTGCTGGGAAGTGCTGGAGAGAGACTCAGGCTGGACTGATATGTTTGCTCTCTGAATTGCCTTGAGACCAGAACCCGGCCTGCTGGGAAGGTCTAGTCTGTGGTGGGGGAGCACTCCTCCTTGTGTGTGTGATGGCCCAGGGCTGCTGCAGTTGTGTCTTCAGTTAGGACAGCTGTGCAGATCATTTTTGTTTTATCTGTGAAGTTAAAAAGGGTCATAGATATAGTAGTGAATGATACAGCTTGACAACCTGGAAAATACAAGATAGCACTTAACCTGGGTGCAATGGCTCACACCTATGGAGGTGGAGGCAAGAGGATTGCCTGAGCCCAGGGGTTTGAGACCAGCCTGAGCAGCTTGGCAAGACCTCATCTCTAAAATAAGTCAAGATATTAGCTGGGTGTGCTGGTGCGCGTCTGTGGTTCCAGCTACTTGGAAGGCTGAGGAGGAAGGATCGCCTGAGCCCAGAAGGTCGAGGCTGTTGTGGCCATGAGTGTGCCACTGCACTCCATCCTGGGTGACAGACTCCCAACTAAAAAAAAAAAAAAAAAAACAGCTTACCCTAGGGTGTGCCATATGTGTATATTTTTCCTCTGTAGTCGTCTCCCGTGATTTACACTCAAACTTACTCCAACACCCCCAGTGTTAGTACTAGTAAAAGGCCTCACTCCACCTGGAACTTTGCTTACAGTAAAGCAGCAGAGGGGGTATGGACTTATGTGGGCAAGCACAGTTGCATTCAGGGAGTGAGGAAGGAGCTTTTAGTACGTCTAACCAAGAGGTTTCAGTCTCCTCTCCCCCTTCCCCACAGCTGGTCTGCCCTTTTTCCTGCCCATGTGCAGGGGAGCAGCTTTGAAGATAGTGCAGACCATAGTCCTTCTTGTCCCATCTCTAGAAGGGTACAGGGGTCAAAAGCACAAAGCTCTGTTTTCACTCTGAGAGCAACTGCTTTGGGCCCTTAGCTCCAAAGAGAGAAGTTGCTTTTAGTTTTGCCACTCTATAGGTCTTGAGAGCTAAAGATGCATAGAGGATTCCATTGTGAGGATACCCCAGGCTGTTCTGGGACTAAAACCTCAAACCTGGGCACCTTGTTGGTTGGTCTAGAAACTTACCCCTTTTGTACTTTTTGTAAGAGAATGGGAACCTCATTGGGCAACATTTCTCAGGTAAGGATCAGACTAGATCCTTCCAACAACTCCACTGTAGTTTTGAACCAAGGCCTATAAAATGGTTCTGGAGTAAGGCCAGCCCACTTAGGTTTCTTTTTGGCTGCTGATAACCAATATCACTCACCTTTTCTAATAGGGAAAGGTGTATATTTCTCCTAGGGTATAAGTCACGGTCCCCAGGGTCTAGAAAAGACTTTGAAAGGGACCTTCAGATTCAAAGGGATTAAGAGACAGTTGAAAGATTTGGGTAAGTGGGTAGGAAGAACACAGATTTAGAGCTATAAAATGTGTTCCAAAGTAAGGTTGAGTTTCATGGTTTAGAAAAAATTTGGTGTTAAAGTGTACTTTGAGGCAGGGACTCAGGTCTTGAGCTTTGATAATATTTCTAAGGTAATGCTCAGCATTTTAGAGAAAAGGTGCTGCATTAATTCAGTAGTAATCAGATTAAGGTATAAATCATATTAATCAAGTTTGTTGTGGTAGTCTTTGTTCAGCAAGCTTAAGCTTACTGTGTAGTCAGAGTTGATTCTTTGTTTTGGATTTGGGGTTGTGTTAGGCTGCATTACTTTCATGTGTTTTTCCTCATGGGGGTGACAGTGGTACTGGGTTCAGAGCCAGTTCGGATATGAGAACCAGGTCCTAAAAAACAGTCTCCCTGAATTCTTGCGAGTACAGGGCTTTGACACAGTGAGTGTCTTGGGCCTTTTAGTGTTGAGCCATTTTGACTTCCCTCAGACTAAGGATTTGGTGTCCCCACTCGTACACAGCAGCCAGCTTGTGTGAGTCCTGAGGGGACTTGCAGCCACAGTTCGACCCCTAGCTGGAAGGCAAGTGGAGTGTAGTCATGGAGTTGTCTTGGCCTTTTAAGGTCTTGCCTACTTGGAGGTGCTACCTAGACTTAGGGATTTGGTATGAGCTAAAGCCTCATCCAGAAAGTCTCTGCTAGAAGCTTCCTTGCTGGCAGGCTCAGGTCCCATATGGAAGGAGGATGAGTACTCACCCTGGGAAGCCATGATTTTCTGATAGCACCAAAAGGTGGTGATAAAGAGAAGCCCTTCTCCTAGCTGGAACATCAGGTAGAGTTGTGGAAAGAAGAGAAGTGGCCCAATGACTTCAGGAGCGAAGGCCAAATTGAGGATGGTGGAGCAAACTTGAATGTTTTGGAATCCGGTCTCCATGCTGACAGTGCGGCTACACCTGTGTAGGTGGGAAAACCAAGTCCACGAGCACTCAGGGAGGAAATGTGGAGCATGGTGGCTTGTGCTTTTCCTCCCACCCTCCCTCCCTCCCTCCTGGATGCTCTGGAAACCATGAACAGTCCAGTGAAGGTAGGCCCTCTTGACTTCCTGTGGGGGGATGGTGGCCAGGAGGCTTATATCAGGAAGCTGGGGGGATTGTGAGTGCATTGGAAGTCTATGATTCGTCTTGTTTTTGTAGGATTGCTAAATTAAAATTGTGGGAAATGTTTAGCCAGTGAGGGTTGGTGGTGTGAGTTGGTGTCATTACTTGGCTTGTTATGTTGGGCTTATGGGACAGCGACATTTCCAACATATAGTAGAAAGTTTGAAATGTTGGAGATCTTGTCCTATTTCCAGTTTCTGGCTTGAGCATCTTTATTTTTTTATTTTAAATTGATTAATTTCTGAGTTCTGAGGGAGCTCACTGTGATGGCACTTGCCTCTGTGACCATTCGTTATAGCCCTGTTTAGATGAAAACTGACATTGCTGAATGGTCATTGGCAGCCTTTGGACCCACCATATCATCATGTATTACGTCCTGTAGTTTGTTCTTTTTAAATTAACATGGATTTAGAAATGAGAAATGGATAATTATTTTTTATTTGTATTTTTAAAATCTGGTGGTTTTGGTGGGTGCTGCTGATGCTAAGACCCCTGTGTGAGCATTTGTCTCCTGTGTCTTGAGAAGGAAAAAGTCCCTGCACTGCCCCATGGTCAGGGTGCCTATGGCTTGGGCCCCATGCACTCAGATGGGCGTCCGCTAGAGGGAAGTGGGTTGTGCCAGCCAAGGTCCACAGGTGCTTCTCTGCTGCTTAGCAGAGCTGTCACCCAGTGGTGTTCTTGCCCTGGGACTAAAGCCTAGGCATAAAGGGAGGAAAAGTGGGAAACGAAAAGAATGTTCTCAACACCTGTCAGGATGACATGAAATTGACCCAGTGCTACCAACTACCAAGGAGTTGGACAGGAGACAGACTCTAGACTCTGGATGGGGCTACTTTGCTGTTAGCTGTTACTGCTTGGATGATGCCTTTGGTGTCTGGATCTAACTTCTGTTTTTAACCCATTCAATACCCTCCCTCCTGAATATTTCTCACTGTCTAAGGCTCCATGTTCACTTGGGACATTTGAGTGTATTGCTAGGAAAATGCCTTGCCCAGATCCCAGACTCCTAGCTCCTCCTTTTCCTGAGCCACTAGCACAAGAGTGAACCCCATGGGACAGTGGGACCTGAAACACCTACCGTGCATCGAGGTGGAAGAGGGTAGAGAGAACATAGCCCAGCAGGAAGCCGATGAAAGGCATCAGGGAGGAGATGACCAGCAAGTGTGGGGTCATGGCAGACACGATGCTCTTGCCCATAGTGATGACAATCAGGACTATGTAGGCCACAAGACACAAAATGATGACCAACCCTCCCTGGGGTTGAGGACAAAGAGAAAAGGTCATTGGAAGGGTAGGGGACAGGGAGCAGGCAAGGAGGCACAGGTGAAACACAATAGATGTTGGAAGTGAAAAGAGACAAGAGCGACCCATGTTGCCCACATTTTTGGGTTTCTCATCGGTTGCTGAAAACTTGGAGGACGGAGAGCGGATGAGCAAGCCCTTTTGTGACTGAAAACTCAGCCGGGCACAGCTTCTGCTTTGACGCACCTTTGGATGGCAGGTTTCAGGGAAGGACTAGCTCCCAAGAGATCATGCAAGCCCCCTGCAAGGTGCATATTATACATTAAAAGTTTCAAGGTCATTAGTTTTGAAACCTGTGTAACCTACAACACTCATTGTTCAGAGATTTTGGAATGCAATAGATCTTGCCGTGCTTTGAACACTTCCAGCCCAGGCAGGGACTTCTTCCTTTCTAAGATGAATTTGCTTTCTAGAAATTGCCAAGAGTCATTTGAAGTGAAGTTGGTCAATAAGGTGAACGATCAAGCCAGATATAATAGGGTTTAAACCTGAAATGATGAGTAACCATAAGGGGACAAGCCTGTTTTCTCAAGTGACATGCAAGCTGGATATGAAGGAAGTTCCCCAAAGAAGCATCAGAAGCATCTTGAATAGTAACCTAATTGGAAACTCTGCAGGGCCACCCTGCCCTAGGGAGGACTGTGAAGGCCGTGTTTATTGGGAGTGACCGCGTTTTCATGAGTTTTAGAAGTTATTCATTACTTTATAGTTGCATCTTACGTAGTATGTAACATTTTCAGTATGAATTTATGATGAAACTATAATGCTCAGATTTGTTCATCCTGTAACATTGGATGCTGGCTTTCAAAGTGCACCTCCATGCATTTTAGAGAATTTCTGCTCCAAATGGTAAACATGGATGCATGAATTTAAGGCTTCCTTGCCTCTTGTCTTCTCAGGAAAGGAATATATAGCAAACTTGTTTCAAACTTCCCATGCTACTTTGAAATGGTTACCTATGTTGGTTCAGTTTCCAGTTCATCCCCATTTGTAGCACTTTATTTTTCTCATGATGATTTTAAGAAAATTACCAAATATATATGGCAAAATTTGCCATTTAAATCATTTTTGAATGTACAGTTCAGTGACATTAAGTACATTCACAGTGTTGTCCTAATGACATTTTGATATGTATTTATATTGCTCAAATTTCAGCTACACAGCTTTGCATTTTTGTTGTTGTTTGGGTGTTTTTTTTGTGTGTGTTGGAGTCTCACTTTGTTGCCCAGGCTGAAGTGCAGTGGCATGCTCCCAGCCACTGCAACCTCGACCTGCTGAACTCAGGTGATCCATCTGCTTCAGCCTTCCAAGTAACTGGAACTACAGGCATGCGCCACCATGCTCAGCTAATTTTTTTTTTTTTTGTAGAGATGCGGTCTCGCCAAGTTGCCCAGGCTGGTCTCGAACCCGTGGGCTCAGGCAATCCTCACCTTGGCCTCCCAAAGTGCTGGGATTATAGGTGTGAGCCACAGTGCCCTGCAACCCATGATACAGCTGACGTGATCATACAAAACATCACCTGTTCCAACTAGTGGTCCTGTCCCAGGGAAGGAAGGGCTAGCACACATCTCATCAGTAACCATGGGCTTCAAGTTTCATTCGAAATCCTGTTAACTAATTGAGCTGTTCAGCTTACCCTTACATATTCTGCTGACTTCTTTTGGGTTTTTGTCTTTTGGGTTTGTCTTCTGCCCAAGGACATAGTTTTTACCCCCAACAAAAGGAGTACAGTGGATACTGTGGGGGTTGGGGGGGGATACCAGGCTACAGGAGCTGGGCCAAGTGCGGAAGCCCTCTTCTGCTGCCTGGGTGTCCAATCTCATTCCCTCCCTCTTGTTCCCCCACTCTTGGGGCTGCAGAGTGGTCATGAGTCTGGACCTCGGCTCTGCCAGGCTCTAGGTTCATACACTTTGGTGAGTCAATCGACCTTTGAGTGAGGTTGACAGCACAAGACCTGGCACAGAAGGACCACTCACTAAACTGTAGCTCCGGTTATTACTTGAAAGGAACTGAACATTCCAGAGCTTCCTGTCTCTCTCCTACCATCTGTGGACATCGGTCATATCTACAACAACTGCTGAGACACATGGCTTTAGGTCATTGGTTTTCCACAGGTCCCTCGTGGTCCCATGTTTGCACCATCCAACTTAATTGCCTTGCTTATAGCTAGGAGTGCCCATTGGTGGGCAGCCAGGCCATTGGCTTGCTGGTGACACATAAAGTGATTCACCTGCGCTTGCTGCCCACGGAGGGGCCTGCAGGGTCAGTGAGTGGTTGAATTAATCAGCTTTTCTCATTTAGGGAGCTTGAGGGTTGCAGGGAGGGAAGCGATTGTGGGGGACAAGTGCTAAAGACAGGCCCAGGAGTAACAAATCCAAGTTGGCAGAAGCTCCGAGACCAAGGAGGGTTGTGGTCAGTAGCAGCAGGTGTGGGGGCAGTATAAGTAGAGCAGCTGAGTGAGTGTAGGGCAGGATCCTGGCTAGAGGGGTGGGTGACTGGCGAGAGTGGCTCCTGGGTTCGTCAGCCTTCTGACCACAAAGCCTTTGAACAATCCCTGCCTGGGCACATTACAAAGCTACCTGAGTTGACTTTCAAAATGGATATCACTGGAATTGTACCTTGGTACATTGAAATGTGACCTTCCCCCACGAAGTGCAACTGACCCTTGCTGTGCCTGCCCACCTGGCCTGGGTGTTTCTTAGCCCGCCCAGTGTTCTCTGGGTCATTTTGACTATTTTCGCTGTGGCATCGAGTAGTGGATGTGCAACACAACAGGAGCAGGTGCCTGAGTGATTATCCTGTAACTTTTGTGGACCTCAGTTCTATCTGCAAAATAGGAATGAGGTTGGAGACTGGGCTTCATCATGAGGGCCTCTCCAGCCTAAGGACTGAGATTTGTCTTTTCTGCATCCTCGGAAGAAAACTTAAAGTGACTTAGGTAAAAAGGAGATAATGTATTCTCCTGTCAGTTGTTCTTAGCATGAGCCTGGGATTCTGCATATGTTTTCCTGTCGGTTCTTAGCAATTCTCCCTGGTTTTCCTTCCTATAAAATGAGGGAGGGCAAAGTTGCATTAAGTGGTAGTGGGGGTCATTGCACTCTTCTGTGAGTTAGAAAAATTCCTGTGCACTGCACAGACTGTCTAAAAAAATAACGGACACAAACATGTTTCTGGCCTTTTCCCTGCAGATGCATGGAAGAGAGAGGCAGCAGCAGATGGGACTTGCCCTTCATTCCTTTGTTCTCAGGCAGTGGCTGGAAGTGGCGGGAGTGAGGGGGGCTGTGGTAGGTGCATGGGTTCTGTGTAAAGTAAAACAGCCCATGGATGTGCTTCTTGAGAAACAGGTGAGTGTTTCTAATACAGTATGGTGACCGCCACAAGGTTGGCAGGTGGCGGCACTACAGGAATGAATAGGACAAGCATCCCACGCAGGCCTGGGGGCTTCTTGGAGGAGGTACTATCTGTGTTTGCGATGGTGAGAGGATGGGGGATGGGAGGAAGAGTGTTTCAGGGGAAGGGAAGGGCGTGTGCAAAAAGAAAAACACTGAGCCGGGTGAGGTTGGCTGAGACCAAGCCAAGATGGGCCCGTGGGGCCATGTTAAGGTGCGTGCACTTTCTGCTGGAGGGAGTGAGGAGCCAGCAAGAGGCTTTAAGCAGTGGGCGACATGGCAGAGTCTGGACGTCTGCTACCACCCACAGGTGAAAATGGGCAGAGAGTTGGGTGGAAGCTGCCTCAGGTGTCTGGCAGGAGGTCAGGCTACAGAGGAGGGGATGGAGTTGGGCAGCACATGGAAAGGACAACCACTGAGCAGTTGGGTGCGAGGGAGGCAGCCAGGGATGTGGAGAGTGACTCGGCAGGGTGTGCTTGAGGCTGTTGGGCAGAGAGTCCTCCCCGCCGAGGTCATCCCATGGGGAGGAAGGGAGGAGCAGGTGCAGAGGGCATGGCTCTGACTGGACACACTAGGTTTCCCTACCTGAGGTGTATTCCGAGCAGGAAGGTCTAGTCATTAAGACATGCATTCTGTGGGAGGCTGAGGGGAGTGGATTGCCTGAGCTCACGGGTTCGAGACCCGCCTGGGCAACTTGGTGAGACCCTATCTCTACAATAAATAAAAAAATTAGCCAGGCGTGGTAGCGCACGCCTATAGTTCCAGCTACTCGGAAGGCTGAGGCCGAAGGATCGCCGGAGCCCAGCAGGTCAAGGCTGCGGTGGCCGGGAGTGGCCACTGCACTCCAGTCTGGGCCACAGAGTGAGACTCCAACTCAAAAAAAAAACAAAGACATGCATTCTGACAGGAGAGAGTTGGGGGCTGTGGTGCAGTCCTGGAAGCCTGCAGGTGGCAGCTAGACCAGTCCCGTGGTGAGGAGCTGTGGGGGAAATCTGGCGAGGGAGGCAGAAAGCCTGGTCTGGATACGGAGAGACCTTCTACCAGATGAACGCACACAGGAGCAGCAGAGCTCAGTCACTGAAGCAGAGG
The DNA here is from genome assembly GCA_963574415.1 of Tarsius wallacei. Lineage (NCBI taxonomy): Eukaryota > Metazoa > Chordata > Mammalia > Primates > Tarsiidae > Tarsius > Tarsius wallacei. The sequence goes on along the minus strand of CAUYQG010014396.1, from coordinate 4,219 downwards.
GAGAAGGCCTTGGAGGCAGGGGTCAGCTCCGTGCTGCTAGAAGGCTAAGGAAGGACTGAGAAATGGCTATCAGATTTGGCAAAGAACGCGTGCAAGTGGTCGTCAAGTTTCGGGGTGGATGGGGGCCGAGGAGGAGAGAAGAGAGGGGTTCGGATAAGTGAGACAAACTGTTGAGTTCTGGAGCAGTGGAAGGGAAGGCGTTTGAGAGGAAACGAATTGACAAACACATGCACACACACAGAGAGGGAGGGAAACAGAAAGGGGGGGAGAGACAAACAGACACAGAGGGGGAGAGCTAGAGGGGAGAGAGAGAGAGGAGCGAGGGGGAGTTTCCCTGAGCCTGCCTGACAAGGGGAGCAAAGACAAGTGTTAGCTGGAAGAGGAAGTGGTTTCCACATAAAACCCCAGCAAGGGTTTATTTTCCTTTGTGAAGACAAGAGAAGTGTGGACCCGTATCAGAACTGACTGAAGAGCCGAGGCAGAGGCGTTCAGAAATGAGAGTGCGGAAAGGTTGCTGGGAGGCGGGGGCGGGGGCTGCTCAGTGGAAGGAGGTCTCAAGCCAGGGTGGAGAGGATATAAGCCCGGGCTGGGGCGGGGCGACAGCCACGGGCAGGAGCAGGAATGACTTCTCTATGTCCCCCAGCAGGTGGGCAGAGGGGCTGTGGCCATGGCATTCGGACAGGGCAAGGGCAAAAACTGCCCTCAGGACAACGGGGCTGTGAAAACCTGACGTGCAGCTTTTTTGTCCCAGGCCAGGGGCGTTAATCCAGGGACAGAGTTGGCAGGATGTCAGGAGGTGAAGTCCTTCTGAAGACAGGTTGAGCCCATGGCCCTGGGGGATGAACAGGTACCAGAGGAGAGGCTGGCGGGGCCCAACTCCAACTTGAAAAATTTGGAGAACTGGAGTCTGGCATTCTTTCATGGCAAAGCAGTGCCCGTGACCACAGACTCCTCCAAGCCCACTGTGGCCTTACTCCCTTCTGCCACCACCCTCCTGAAGTACCCGGGGTGTGTCCCCACCCCTCCTCCCCTAGGAAGTGTGTCCTCACCCCTCCTCCCGGATCTCCTCCCTCCAGCCTCTTGCTAAGAGTGCCATGTTTGCCCTTGGTACTTCCTGGGATCACTCTTATTCCACGTCTCCCTGAGGTTACCTAAATCCTACTCTTTCTTCATGGCCCGCTTCAGGCCCCTCCCCTCCAGAAGCCCCCTGGCCCTCACTAATCTCCCCCCTGGCATTCTGCCAGGACTTGCTTGTGCTCTGGTGTTGGGTCTTTTTTCTTTCATGTGATACTTTCTGCAAATGTCAGACTTCAGGGACAGTGACCCCTCAGAGTTCAGAACACAGAGCTTAGCATCTAGCAGGAACATGATGCAAGTTTCATATTATGATCACGATGATTATACCTCGTTGTTGTGGATGGTGCTGGTCCTTACCTTGATGACACTGCAGATACAGTGTGGCCACTTGGATTTGAGGACGATCCCTATAATGCAAGGAATGAGGACCAGGACCAGCGATATGATGATACCTCCATAGGGCACCTTGTCCTTCAGGTCCCCCTCGTAGATCCCCTTGGAGTAGATGTACAGGAGGAGTGGCATCATGCCCAGGGCAGAGAAGGTGGAGCAGGTGGTCATCACAATGCTGGGGGAGACACAGAGAGCTGTTAGCGCACACCTCTGGGTTGAGGCTGTGATATACCAAGCGCCGCTGGGTGCTTCACGGGCATTGCTCCTTTCCTTTCCCCGTGTCTAGGCAGGACACAGACTCTTCTCGCTGGGAAGGAAGCTGAGGACCAGAAGAGCTGTGGCTTGGCCCAGGTCACACAAAGTGGTTAGTAGCTGACGTGGGATTTGAACCCCAGGCCTGTTGAGCTGCTACTGTTCCTGTGTGCGTCCCTGTGGAAGGAGCGTTGTGATCTCCGTCTGTAACAGAACTCTTTTTTCTTTGAGCACCTGCCCCATGCAAGTCCATTCTGGAGAAGCTAACTTTGTGACGCCCTCACTCTGACTGTAGCCCGTGGGGTCATGGAGCAGCACCTAACTACCATCGCTAAGTGTTTAGAGCCTAGGAATGGCTGATGTCGTAGCTTTGTCCGGCGGAGATGAGGAGGATTAGCTACGTCAGGTACATTTTACCTCTCAGGGGCTTTGTGGGACACAGCGACAGAGCACTTGGCCCTCGGGGATGGATGGCATGGGAGTGACGGCCAGGCAGCAGCCAAGAAGCCTGCTAGGAAAAAGAAACAGCAAAGCCGAAGAAACAGAATAACGGGAGGGCCACAGGGGCAGAGCCATGGAGGAGGCAGCAGCTACTCCTTCCCATTGTCGAGTCAGGGACAGGATGCCCTGGTCAGACTTATTTTGTGTCTTGGATAGTCTTCTAGCCCCCAACAATGGCGTTTTCTTGTTTCTTACTTCTGGGTTCCTCCTTATATATTTAAGATAGTTGAGTGTGAGCCCGGATCATTTGTACCCTACTTGTCCAGTTACCTTTCCTGTCTGGAATTCTGTGTGTGTTAGTCCCAGGACCCTGTCTAGAGAGAAGCCCTCTAGAAAGGCTAGCTGAGGAGGAAGCTGCAGGGAATCTTGGGTTTGTGGGCATTCACAGTACTGATACATGACTCTGGCTTCTGTTCTAGTGGGAAGGTGGAGGGGTTGGCAAGACCCCAGGAAAACCCCACCAAGTGTGTCCCACCCCTACCCTCTATCTGCCCTTCTTCACTATTTCTACAGAGGTGGAGTATGGCTAGTTAAACATCAAGAGCAGCCTAGATCCAAGGTTTCAGAGCGTGTTAGGATGTATGACTCCAGGGTCCAGCAGTCCTGCCTTAACTACATGTTCCCTCCTATGTGGGCACAAGGACACACGCACGAGAGTCTTCACAGAAGCAAGGCATGAAATCCACATGAACCCTGGCCACAGGATAATGGACAAGTACAAGCAAACTAAGCATCCAGATGCAGAAGGAGTTATTCTACTTAACTGCCTGTCTCTTCATGAAAGCAGGGTGTCAAGTGACAGGGCAGTAGGATACTGTTTGTGTAAAGTTTTTTTTTGAGCTAGAGTCTCACTCCATCGTCCAGACTGGAGTGCTATGGCATCCTCAAGGCCACTCCAGCGTCAAGCTCTGGTGATCCTTCCGCCTCAGCCTTCCAAGTAGCTGGAACTACAGGCGCAGGCTACCATGCCCAGCTTATTTTTTATTTATCGTAGAGACGAGGTCTCGCCATGTTGCCTGGGTTGGTCTTGAACCCCCAGGCTCGGACAGTCCACTCGCCTCGGCCTCCCAAAGTGCTAGGATGGCAGGCTGAGCCACCGAGCCTGGCCCATGTACAATTTAAAAACCTGCAGCACATCTTGTTTATGAAGACACACGTTTGTGGTCACAGTTGGAAAGGGTCCGTGGGAATGCTCAGCATCAAGTCCCAGGGGGTGCTTTGGTGGGAAGTAGTGGGGAATAAGACTGGGAGGGGCCCATGGGTGTCAGCGCTGGCTGTTGATCTCAGGAGAAAAGTCACACATGACTTGTGTGTTTGCTCTGGCTGCATTGAGGGACCCACCTGGTGGCCCTGCCTCCTGTGATGTCAGTTGTCCCCAGCCTCCCCCCAGGTATGAGTCATGCTTACTTTGGCTTGGTGTGCAGAGGTTTGGAGTTTGTCCTTGGACTTGGTGTGCCTTGTCAGCTTGAGTATGTGGGCGGGTGAGATTCTCCCAGACCCCGGCGTGCTTCCTTCCCAAGCACAGGTGCCGGGGACTGGTCAGGGACATCTGTCTCCTAGTCTGCTGGTATCTGTGACTGTTGTGACCCTCAGCTCACCCCAAGGGACAGGAATGGAAGGTAACTGTTCCAGACTCCAACTCCTGAGATTGGAACCATGATAACCTCGTGGGCCTAGCTACCTCTTGGGGAAAGGGACACTTTTTTTTTGAGTTGGGGTCTTATTCTGTCTCCCAGGCTGGAGTGCAGCAGCACGATCACAGCTACTGCAGACTCCACCTCCTGGGCTCAGGCAATCCATCCCCCTCAGCCTCCCAATAGTTGGGACTATATGCATGCCACATGCCTGGCTAATTTTTTGATTTAAAAAAAAAAATTTTTTTTTTTTTAGAGACAAGATCTCACTACGTTGCCCAGGCTGGTCTTGAACTCCCGGGCTCAAGTGATCCTCCCACCTCAGCCTCGCAAAGTGATGGGATAACAAGTGTGAGCCACCA
>CAUYQG010014390.1:0-17500 GCA_963574415.1 Tarsius wallacei | reverse complement strand
CGCTTGTTTTTCAATAAATATATTTTTAAAAATGAGTATTTTATTCATTAATAAAATATTATCATTTTATTCAGAATATTATATATTGTTATAATAAAACAATGAATAAAATAATGAATATTTTATTAGGAAAGTGGTTACTTAAAAGGATAATTAATATCATTATGCAGCGTCTTTTGGAATCATTTTTGTCTGTTTTACCTTTGCTTTCCTATGACCATGAAACAGTGGCTTGTGATTGCATTTGGAGGGGCGAGCAGGGCATTTTACAGCTCAGAGCAGCCATAGGGAATCTCCGGTCTCATCTTTTCATTTTGCTAGTAAGGAATCCAAGCCCGAGAGAGAAATGACATGACACCTAGCTATGTTGTTAATAATGGCAGAGTGGTCAGAGAATCTAATTTTAGGGAATCATGAAATCATCCTGTTGAGAAGGTAAATCTCTTATAATGCAGGTACATTTTTTCATTTAAAATGGATGTAAGATAAAATAATATATGTTAGGGAATATTTCTTCACATTTGTTTGGTATTGATACGAGGTACTTTTTCCCTTTTAAGTCTTCTAGCTTTTTTTTTTTGACTTTTTCATAAACTTAGTTTCAGATGTTGCCATAGTCAATATGAGCCCTCAAAGCTTTATCTGCCATTAATGTATCCAGACTGTGCAGAAAGGATTACTTTGAATTATTTTCTTATCTATAATTTGAGACAAAAAAAGTCAGTGTCTTGGGTTTTTATCAATATATCATTTTTTTACACTAAAGACTTTTCTTCATCAGCTGGGTGGTGATGTAGGTTTCTTCAGGGCTTTGACAAATGCACTCAGCTCTCGCTGTGCTCCTGCCTTTAATAAAAGACTGCTGGGTTGTCCAGGAGCTTCTGTGAGAAGGACACTTCTGACCTGCCTGTGTTTGGTAAATGTAATGAGAGTGTGTTTTCTCCACTGCATGAACTGACAGGCTGTCGGTGGCAACATTTTCAGAGCATTTTTAAGGTGACAGAGTATCATCTGTACATCCTATGTTTGTTAACTGCTTGGGGTGCCAGCAAATGCTTCAGTGTCTGCCCCGAAGTCAGTCTTCACTCAGCTGACAGGGTGAACAGTGATGATAATTTAGATGGATAGGACCCTTCTTGGGCACTTGGCAGGGCGCTAAGTTCTTTACGCTGTTCATCTCATTTACACTTCCTTGGGGTTGGTGCTGGCATTCTCTATTTTATAGATGAGAAAACTAAGTTACAGAAACATTTAGTAGTATGTTCACAGTTGCAAAGCTAGTTAGTAACAGCCAAATTGGTCCTTGAACCTAATTCTGTTGTATTCCAGAATCTTTGATTTTAGTACCTCCAGTCTTAAATACTTGGTTAAAAAAAAAATAGTCAAACACTAAGATATTAAGGTTTGAAAAAAAATTTGAAAGTTTTTACTTACCAAATATCCTTTTTATTATTTTTGCAGTTATTTTTATGGTACCTGTGAAGTGTGCTGTATGTTGAGGAAACTATGTTACAACATATATGATATTTCCAAACTCACAGAAAAATTTTAAGAAAATATAATTTAAAGAGATAGTCTATATCCACAAGCTTATTTTTAATCATCTAAAACTTTTTCACTTACATTTTTCAAAATTTTAGAGAAAACAGCGAAAATACTTCACAATGCAGTTAAATGTCTTATGTTTTATTATAATGGAAAGTTTAAGAAAATCAGCAATGCTTTTGATCTCTTTCTATTACCAGATAGAACAACATATGAATTGTATTCAATAATTTTATTTTGATGATTCTCACTGCAGAAATGTCCAGAAAATGACATACGAAGTTGTTGCCTAGCAGAAATTAAGCAGACTGAAGAAAAATATACAGAAACTTTGGAGTCAATAGAAAAAGTAAGCCGTCAGTATTATTCCTGATGTCTGAATCTGCCTAATACAGTTAGTATATTAGACTCACTGTTTCTGCTGAATGTGTGTGTGTATTCTGATTTTCAGTAGCACTTTGTATTTAAAGATCTCAAGGCAGATTTATTCATTCCACAACTATTTATTGATGTCTTGGTGCCCAGATGGTACTGTTTTAGGGACTGAGCATACAGTAGTGAACACAACACTGGTTCTCATGGTACTTTCTTTCTCATGGGATGGTTTAGAATGGAAGTAAGCAAATAAGTGATAAATCCTCTGAAAAAAAAACAAGGCCGGTGAAGATGATGGAGAGGGAGGAAGAGGGCTGATGGCATTTTCCATGGAGTGATGGCAGAAGGCCTCTGATAAGATTAAGCAGACAGTTGAGTGAGTTGAGGGCGGAGCCATGTGCATATCCCAGTGAAGATGACGCTTGGGTGAAAGGCACTCAGAGGGGAAAGAGCTCAGTGTGTGCTTCAAGGGACAGCGGCAGTCCAGTGTGACTGGCGAAGAACCAGTGAAGGGGAGCGAGTGGTGAGGTCAGTGAGCTGGTGGGCCTCCAGGTCACATGGGGACACTGGGAAGCTGGAGTGTTTGGAGCAGAAGGGACACGATGTGATCTAAGTCTGTAATATCTCATTCCGGCTCTTGGGAGGTAAGGATGGAAACTGGGAGAAGCATCAGCAGAAAATTGTAGTAATTAAAAGGGTAGAAATGGTAGTGTGGGTGGTTAGCTTCTGAATGAATTTTAAAAGTAGAGCCAACTGGACTTGCTGGATTGGGTAAAGGATGTGAGAAAAAGAGGCGTCAGAGATGGTTGCGAGGTTTTGGTATGAGTGGTGAAGGTGGTGACAGAGATGGGGAAGGAGAGTTTGGGTATCATAAGTATGTTGGGACGTATTCAACTTGTGATGCCATAAGACTTCAACAAGGGGATCTGTGAGGAGGGTGTTGGATGTGTGAGTCTGGCATTAAGGGAGCAGGTCGAACTGACATATAGATTAGGCCGTTATCACTGCGTGATGACATTAAGGCTGGGGGACTAAATGATATCCCTCTGAGGACTATGTGTTGTTAGGGAAGAGGTTTGAGACCACCTCTGGTGACTTTCACATTAAGAGTTTAGGAGGAGAGATGAAAGTGTGGAAGAGTTGCTTAGGAGAATGGGAGAGGAAATTGACTAGGGAAGTACAGTCAGACTGTGTAGCATTATAAGCTCCTTTGAGTTTTGGGGCCATGTTTAGTCCATGCTTAACATCCAATGCAGGCACAAAATAGGTGGCATGCTGGATTTGACCTGGGTTTTTATTTTTTCCAGAAGAGCACAGTGGAAGAAGAGAGGATAGGGGCATATGCGGGGAAGTGATTCATGGAGCATAAATGGGATGGGGAGGAACGTGAGGACGTGAGGGCAGTGCGGGAGTCAGTGGACTGGCAGACCCAAAAGGGGTGAAGAATTCCTTGAGAGAATGAGCTGTAAGGGTAGGAGGTCATGGGCAGAGAGTCAGTTGCTTGAAACTGGTGCTGTGGCGCGCATGCATTGTTGACCATGACAAAGTCTAGGTGGGGTGTGACCATGAGATTTAGGAGCTGAGCTAGGGTAGAGTACAAGATTATTAGGAGCCAAGGTGTGAGAGGTTAGACTTTTGGAAGAATCCTTTATCTGTACAGGCACCGAGGATACAAAGAGTGAAAGAGATATAACAGCAAGGAGCTAAAATTCTCAATGAATAGTTCATAAATTCATCTCAGAGTTCTGTAATCTCCACAGAGCATTTGGGGGATGCTTTATGTAAGTCCTCAAATATATCTTCAGAATGTTGCTGTTATTTGGCAATTTAGCCAATAGCGTTCTCTTCTTTCTTACTTTTAGAAGTATTTATTGTGTAAACCTTTTATTTTATGTTTTACATGTATTATCTTGTATTTGTGTCTTTATATTTTTGTTCAAGTGTAAAATCATTAAGTTGGAGAAAATCATTTCTACTTTTTTTTGGGTATTTATGATGTCAATAAATAATTGACTTTAAATAAATATTTGTTGATAAAAACTATTAAATAGATTTGGATAAATTACACTTAATTATCACTTCTGTTTTCTTTCCTGGTAGTATTTCATGGCACCACTAAAAAGATTTCTGACAGCAGTAGAATTTGATTCAGTATTCATCAACATTCCTGTAAGTAAAAATATGCTAGCTAAAATTGTGGTGTACTTCTATAAAAATCCTCATTTTCTTAGTGGGTTTCAGATCTCTATTTTAACACCCTTCTGTATTCTTTAAGAATTTTGACTAAGCAATTATTTTGCTTCACCTGTTTTTATATCCTTTTTTTATTGAAATAATTGATATGTCATGTCTTCAACCAAAAGTCAGTCAACATGTATGCAGACCACAAATGCATAAGTAAAATTTATGTATTGTCCTTGGCTGTCGTGGAGAGGTAGTCTCAAAGGTCCTTGGTGCTGCCATCTGTTAGTCTTCTGGGCAGTCCCCTTCTGCCCCACCCTTCCCTGCCCTCTTGCTCTCCCAGCCCTTAAGCCCTTGTTTCATGGACCCTGCCCTGACCACCGCAGTTTCCTCTGCTACCTGCATTTCTCTGCTTCTGACCTCTGCTCTTTGGTGTTTTCTGCTTTCAATTGTATCAACCTTTTCAATTGAAATAGACTGCTTCTGTATGATTTAACAGGCTATTTAAATGGTGAAATGTGAAGAGATTTTTTTTTTCACATTTATGTAAGCATTTTGAATTTCAGGGCACCTTACCAGAATCTGACAATCCTACAGCAATATTTGCCCAGAAGTCATGAAACAAGCTACAGGCTGTGGCAAGTGAGGTCATGCTAGGCATTATTCAAGTTCTCAGACCTCTAGAACTTGCTTTGGTTTATATATATAAACCCTGTATGTATACACATACACACACACACACACACACACACACACGTGTGTGTATACACTGTTTTGTGCAGGCTTGCTTATGTTGCCTGAAGCCCTCCTATGTTTTGCATCTGTTATATTCTGTGTGGGTGAGCATCTGTTGGTAAGCTGTGGCATTTGTCCTGATTTTGGCCGAATGAAGACATTCTCACTGATGTATAACACACCAGGAAGAAGATGCTCACAATATCAGATGGAGGTTTAGCATAGAACAAACTGCACATTTTAGGAAGATAGGAGTCTTGAACCACTTAAGTATGGTCATTATAACTTAGAACCTCTCTGGCAGTCCTTCTTTTGACCCTTCCAGGCTCCTCAACAGAATAACAGGCCAACATATTCATGTCTGACTTCCACCCTATGAAGGAAGGAGTATACCGTGGAGTCAGTGTGTGCTCCAGGGTACACAGGAAGAGGTAATGGGAGAATTGGCACCTTGATTCAGATGTCCTCATTTTCTGGCTATGACACATGGTTACTGCCTGACTGAAAAATTGCTTGCTTCTCAGGAAAAATGTGAAATTCTGACTTTTGAGTTGCTCTAGTGAACTGTCTAGAACAATTTATTTGCTCCTTATTTATTCTATTAGCTGTCTGATTCCAAGTAATCTAGTATGATTATTGTTAGCTTAGCACCAGGGCACCACTAATTGACCAAAGTACAAATCTACATTTCTGTGTCACAAGGTCACGAGTCATTACTTTATCCTGTCAATAAAACATTAGGCACTTGGATAGTTTTATTCAAACATTTACAGTGATTATAAAATGAAAATGAGCCATACATATTTTTACACAGGAAATAAATTATCCTTTAATAGCAAGTGAGATAATTTCTTTTTTTCACAGGACACTGGCATTTTGAGTTGGATCTGAAATTACTGCTCCCCATGCACTTAGCCTCCCTCTTTCTCCTCCTCTTTCTTTCCTTCTTCTTCTCCGCCCATCCTTTTCCTCCTCTCTTTATTGGTGGCAGCAAGTTTGCATATTGAGAACATTTAGCATCTGCTGAGTGCCAGTCTAGTACAAGAGGGATTCTGGGTTTGAATGTATTGTTTGGTTCTGATTCCCACTTTCCTTTTGTATTGTCTTCTTTTCTAAGGAACTTGTAAAAGTTCATCGGAGCCTCATGCAAGAGATTCATGATTCCATTGTAAATAAGAATGACCAGAACTTGTATCAAGTTTTTATTAGCTACAAGGAAAGGTAACTTTTGAATTTTGACTTCCACGGGTCCCTGTTTGTAATTATAGTGATGGTTAGTATTCAGATGGCTAATAAATAGCTATGACTACTGTTCATGAGAGTTCTGCCTGTGCAGTAATTAGAACATGGGGCAGTTACTCCCTGGGTAGCAGTTTGAGGTCTAGATGTGTATTTAAAAAAAGAAAAGGGGGAATAATAGGATACATATAGTGCTCAGACTTTTGTGTTGCCATTCGAAAGGGTCTTTCATAGGTCATGTCATTACTGAGTGATGTAAACTCCAGTAACTCCTTTGAACTCTCTGAGCCTCCATTCCCCATCTCTAAGCATTTGTAGAGATTAGCTGGTACCTAATGCTTCTTCAAACTCTACGGTTTTATGATTCTCTATTTTGGAGTATTAGATTCTCAGTCAGAGTCAGTTTCCCTTTCTAATTTTGAAAAAAAAATGTCCAGAACAATTCACCTGAATTTGAATATCAAGATATTTCACTTAAAATAGAATTATCTTACTTAGCACTGACTATAAAGTCATGAAATAATTGCTTTGGGTCATCTTTTAGATAAACATTAATATCATATTAGTTTTTTTCCAGTGAAGAGTTAAGAGGAAACAATAAATCAACAAGCCTTTGCAAAATATTTGTATTACTACAGAGGTACCTTTCCTGAAGTGGGTTCAGATTCCATGCGGTGTGAGCTATCTTCTGCCCAGCACAGTTCAGTTCTCTCCATCTCCCCACTTTTCAGATGATGTATGTTCCTTCATTAAAAAGTAGCAAGGAGTAGAAGGTTTATTAATGAGTGGAGTTGTGCGTGGTGATCGCAATAAAATGTAGTAGAAAATAAAACTCTTTTTGAGAGTGAGTAAACAGTAAAAGGAGTTTATCTCTAGTAAGAGCTTTAAGAGAACTTTTAAATTTTGTTTTTGAGATACATATGTGTTATGTCATTTATATTAAAAGTTATGAAGCCAGTTTGTAAAATCTACCTGCTATAAAGATGTACATGAAATTTTTCTCTTTCAAGTTTGGAACTAAAAATTAGTCATTACTGTGAACATGAGTGACTCTCATTCCATGACTGTATATGTCATGTATATGAAAAAGAATTTCCACTGCTGCTGTGATGATCCCTAACTGTGGTTTTCAAAGAGATGATGATTCTGCCTCTTTCTCCCTCCAATCCTTTCTTGCTTTGTGTTTTGTAAATGTCTTCCTCTTTCCTTTTCCCCTTCAGGTTGGTTATTTATGGGCAATACTGCAGTGGGGTGGAGTCAGCCATCTCGAGTTTAGACTACATTTCTAAGACAAAAGAAGACGTCAGACTGAAATTAGAGGTGCCTGTTTATTTGTTGTTTGCAAGATAAAGTAAAATCAACCTACAAGCAACATATCCTCTTCATGATCAATGCAACAGTACATTTTCCCGTGTATTTTAAATATAATTTTATAAAATATTTTAATCTATAAAACAATAATATAGTAGAAATAACTGCAATAGTAAAATCTAACACTGATGGCCCTGTGTTTTACATTAGGTACTCCTAACTGTGTGAGACATATACAATTGATTTTCTCACCTTATCGATGAGAAAGCTGAAATCCAGAGAGATGAGTAAATCTCCCAGGCAGTAAGAGGTGTAATATGAATATGATACATATTAGATAATGTATGTATATATGTAGATTTAAAATGTTTACTAAGAATATGACATTTAGGGACAGATATATAAAAAGGGCAGATAAACTGCCCATAAGAAGGAAGAAAAGACAAATGCTAATAAAATTAGATGAAGTATTATGTGAGAAGCACTATGTGACAGGACTCTATAAGATTTAATCTAGCTACTTCTGTGTGGGTAGACTGGGAGAATTGTTCTGAAGTGACAGCATTTGAGTTAGATCACCAAAGAATGGGGAGAGCTTTGACAGATGAGATTCCATGTAGAGCATCCTGGAAGAATGGCCGTATCTTGACCAGAAGAGTCAGGAAAATTTGAGAAATGACAAGTCGGCTGGCATAAACACAGCACATGGTCACAATAAAAAATAAGTCTTGGAAACGTATGTTAAGTCATGGTTTTTGTATAACACTTTTTTTTTTATCAGAGGAGTTTGTACTTTCTCAGAACTTTTGAAAAATGATTGTTATGTGAATTAACATCTTAAGTATTTTATCCACGTGATTGGATTTTCTTAAATTTCAGGTAGAGATATATAGACCTCTTAAATGACTATGTGTGGCTTATTTGGCTTTTAAATATTCCTTTCCTGCTCTTTGTTCAGTTGAGCAGTGGGGTCAGGGGAAGAAAAGGTAGGTGATTTTCAAATAGGAACTCCTTCGTTGTTTTGATGATCTGGTATGAGTCCATAGCTCATAACTCCCACAAAGTGAAACTATTGCTTAGAAAGTCTGTACATTGACAGGCCCTCAAATAACTGTGCCACACCTATGTCATAGATCTTTTTTTTTTAACCTCTTAGTATCCCTTGATGATATTGACCTTCAGGCTGGAGATAGTTTGAGTCACCACTAAATAACGTCCTTGGAACATTGTTAGTGCAAATGGTTCCTGCTCATCTGTGGAGGAGCTTTCTAAGTGTAGAGCTGCAAGCCACCTTGACTCAAATTAATATATGATGTTAAAATAACACTTTACAGCTCATACACTTAGTTCCTAATAGAACTACTGTTAAAGCAGTTTTGTTTCCTTTTTTTTTTTTTTAATTTTTTTTATTATGGTATTATGGGGTACAGGTAGGGGTTAGGCATACAAAATTGCTTCGTTCAGGCACCCTTGATGATAAGAGGTGTCTCCCCATCCCCAGAAAGATATTTATCACCATTAATCCCATCGCCCCCCCCATAGTTTCCCACCACTGTCAGTCATTTTCTTGTGGTAGTACGTTGGATGAACAAGGTGAGAACATGTGATACTTAGTTTTTTGTTTCTGTGAGAGGTCACTCAGTATTATGGACTCTAGTTCCATCCAGGTTGCTGCGAAATTCATGATTTCGTTCTTTCTTATGGCAGCATAGTATTCCATTGTGTATATGTACCACATTTTTTTATAATTTAATTATTATCATTGAACACCATATATATAAACATCAATTCCCATATCCTTCTAATTGGCCCTGGAATCTTTCTGCCTTATTTATTTGTTGTTTTTTTAAGAGATGGAGCTTTGCTCTGTCATTCTGGATAGAGTTCAATGGTATGATCATAGTTTACTGTAGCCTCTAACTCTTGGGCTCAAGCAATCCTCCTACCTTAGCCTCCCAAAGCTGGGATTACAGGTGTGAGCCACTGTGCCCGCCCTCTTTCTGCTTCTTTTGAAATCTGTCACAAACATCATCCCTCATCGGCCTCCTACTGGTCTCTCTGACTCCAGCCTTGCCTCTTTTAATCTAGTCATGATGATTTTGTGTGTGTGTGTGTGTGTGTGTGTGTGTGTGTGTGTGTGTGTGTTTGTGTGTGTTGGAGTCTCTCTCTGTCGCCACGCTGGAGAGCACTGGCACACACACAGCCACCCCAGAGTCGATCTACTGGACTCAGGCAATCCTTCCACCTGAGCCTTCCAAGTAGCTGGAACTACAGGCATGGACTACCATGCCTGGCTTATTTTTTGATTGATTGTAGAGCTGAGGTCTCACCAAGGTGCCCAGACTGGTCTTGAACCCCTGGGCTCAGGCAATCCTCTCGCCTCCGTCTCCCAAAGTGCTGGGATTACAGGCTTGAGCTACTGAGCCCAGAGATTTTGTTTTTAATCACAAATAATATCATTCCTCTGAGTAACATTTCTCAAATGTCCTCCTTTGCTCTTAGGGTAAAGTGCACATTGTTTGCGTGGCACACAAGGCCCTGAGTGATCTGGCTCCTGCCTCCTTCTCCAGTCAAACCTCATTATTTCTTGCTGAACCTTTGACACTCAGGCTACAGCTATACCAAATCTTGATATACCCCAAATGCTGTTGCTTCTTCTGAACTTGCAGGCTGGTCTCTTTCTTGGAAATGCTCTTCTTCCTCACCATTCTCCATTCCCTTTGCTGGGATAATTCAGTCTCATTCTTTGGATTTCAAGTTAGTTTTCAATCGCTCACTTCCTCTGAAAAGCATTTTATAGCACGTCATTCATTTATTCACCCATAAAATACTGATTATCTACAGTGTGCCAGGCACTGTTCTAGGCCCTGAGGATACCACAATAAGCAACATAAGCAAAAGAACCTTCTTTCATGTAATTTTTTCTTCTTGTGAAAAATTCAAACAATAAACAAGAAAATAGGTAAATTCCATAGTCTATTAAATAGTGATAAGAGTTAAGCGGACGTATTGAAACAGGATGAGCAATATAAAATGTTGGTGGATTGGGATGTTGAAGTTTTGGCAAAGTCCCAGGGAAGGCCTCATTAGGAAGGCATCATTTGAGTCAAGACTTGGAAGAAGGGAGAGGACAAGCTATGAGGCAGTTTGGGAAAAGAATATTCCAGATAGAGGAAACAGCAAGTGCAAAGGCCCTGAGACAGGCATGGGCTGCTCTTTGACCTGTGCTATAATTTGTTTTTATCCTTCTTAGTATTCAGATTCTGTGAGGAAAGACTGTTCAACTTGCTAATGTTCATTTCCACCACCCAACCCAGTGTCCAGGAATCATAGGTTCTCAATAAGTATGTCTTCCCTCCCTCCCTCTCTTCCTCCCTCTCTTCCTCCCCTCATCTCTCTCTCTCTCTCTCTCTCTCTCTCTCTTTCAAGTCAAGGTCTCATTCTGTCACCCATGTGCTAGAGTACAGTAGCACAATCATGGCTTACTCATCACAGCCTCGAACTCTTAAGCTCAGAAGGTTTTCCCACCTCAGCCTCCCAAGTAGTTGTGAATATAGATGTGCACCACCACACTCAGTTAATTTTTTAATTTTTTGTTGAGATGAGGTCTCATTGTATTGCCCAGGCTGGTCTGGAACTCCTGGGATCAAACAACCCTCCCACCTTGGACTCCCAAAGTGCTGAGATTACAGGCATGTGCCATGGCGCCTGACCCCAATATGTGTTTGATTGCATTGACATAATGAGTAAATGGAAGTCAGCCCCCATGCTAATCTTCAGCTTTTTAATTTATTACTACAACTACTTTAGATTGGCAGTAGTAAATTCTAATTCATAATGAGAAAATGAGGTAAGAGTAGAAAATGATAGTCTGGGCACAGTGGCTCACGCCTACAATCCCAGTACTTTGGGAGGCCAAGATGAGAGGACTGCCTGAGCCCTCAGGTTCAAGACCAGCCTGAACAACTTAGCAAGACCTCGTCTCTACAATAAATCAAAAAATAAAAATAAAAATTAGCCGGACATGGTGGTGTGTGCCTGTAGTTCCAGCTACTTGGAAGGCTGAGGCAGAAAGATCTCCTGAGCCCAGCAGTTTGAGGCTTCAGTGGCCAGGATCATACCACTGCCCTGCAGCCTGGGTGACAGAGTGAGACTCGAACTCAAAAAAAAAAAAAAATTGAAAATGATAGAGAAAGGGAAAGGAAAGGAATTTATTTCCTTGGACCAATTGTGGTAACCTTCTTTAAGCTAAGACACCCAGGTTCTCATTCCTACCTTGGAATTTTCAGTGGAGAGTCTTATTGGCCCATCTTGTAAGACCTAGAGATGGCCATTTTCTTCTCTGAAAATAAATAGTCACGGTCAATGCTTTTCTGACTTATGGCAGGGAAGGAGTGATTACTTCCATTTTGAACAATTATGAGGATAAGACAAAATGGCCAGGACACTAGCACATTTATTTCAAAAATTCCTTTCCCACCTAGCTGTGTGTGTGCATATGTATGGGCATGTGAGTGTACAAAGCCTTCATTACAAGTCCATATGTGTTTTTCAGTGTCTATTATCTGCCTAACTAGTATTGGGGATGGAGAGGTCTTTGACCTCAATAGACTCCCATCTCAGTAGGGACTACACACTAGAGAACAGTATCATGAGTGACAGTGGAGAAATAAACATCTGTTCCGGGAAGTAGATAGAGTGGAATACATTAGACAGAAAAATATGCTAATGCCTATACTGAATATATGATTAGCATTTCTTGAATAATAGCAGAAATACTTGTTCACTGACCAACATGGTATTTTTCACATTTGATTAAGTGGATTAAGATCAGAGAAGGGTACACTTGGCTGCCATTTTGAGAATCACTATTTGAATTGTCTCATGAAGTCACAAAATATTTAAACTAGAAAAAAGAAAAATCAAACAAACCTAGATTTAGCTCTTTTGCTAAAACTGTAAAAAAAGAAAGAAAGAAAGAAAGAAAAGACCTAAAGAGACTGAGTCTGACCAAATATCACAAATAGGAAGAACAAAGAGGAAAACTGAGCCTGGGACCAATCAAATGACGATATTTTATTGCCTAAATCAAAAAGAAAATCACAGTCCTCCCCACAGGAATACTTTGAGATTAGTTAGCTGGTGGTCTTGCTACCCATAGGCTCCTGCCTGTGTTTATTGGTTGGTTTCCTCTCGCTTAGCCTAGCCACGCTGTTGTCAGTCCTCGAGCCCGAGTAGGCCTATCATCAGCCATGCTTTGTCAGGCTCTGTACTACAGACTGATTCAAGATGCTCTGGAGCCAGCCTTGCCACCATGAACAGAGCTCACCACAGGCATCCTATCTTCTACTGCTCTAAGCTGCTGGGGGACAGGACCTGGAGGTGCTGAGTTTGAGGCCTGCAGGCCTTGTCTGCACTGCATCCAGCTTGCCAGACCCTGGGGAGGCTGGTATGCTGCTTCAGGTCCCCAGAGGAAAGGAGGTCACCGGTCAGATATACACACTTCTCTAAATCTTCAGTTACTTCTAGAACTGTCATTTGTTTATGGAAATTTTACTATCTTTGTATGACTGACCTAGGCGGCAAGAGCTAGTGATATCCTGTTACTATAAATATATGGCAACCAAATTACATAAAATTAATTTCAAGGGCACATAATAATTTGGAGACACATTTGTACAATTACATAGTATCAGCACGAGTTGCTTACCCCAAACAGTTTTATTGTGTGACCCTAATTTGGAAGTCACCATGCTTGCTGTGCATGATAAATATGAACCATGTTTTGCTCTCAAGTTTTAAAGAACTATAATTTAAAGCATCTACAACAAAACAATCTATGAGTAAATGAGATCTCTCCAAATTAGATGCCTCTTTCAGCAGCACGATGAGTAATTCATTCTGATATGATAACATTGAGAGGCTCTGGGAGTTTCTTTATTAAATAATAATCCTTCCTCATATAGGATTTTGCATGAATTTTGGGAGAAAAGCTATTTACCTACTTAATCTGGAACAAAGGCACCCCTTCTCTGCTTTCTATATCATTGTTGCTGCATGCATTTGCATGAGTAAACTGTGGTATCTTTATATCCTTTTGTACCATGGATATTTTTCCATATACAGCAGTAGGAATACAAACAATTTCTGTAGAATTTCATGAGTTATAACTGAGGCCAAAAGTGCAGACTGCCCTCTTCTGTTATGTTCCTTACCTTATTTGTTTATATGATAAATATTCAGTGTCTACTACGGGGCCAAGGACTGTGTTGTAGGCACTGAGGATACATCAGTGAATAAAACAGAAAAGGATCTCTTCCCTCATGAAGCTTATATTTTTGCCGAGGTGTGGGGGTGGGTGATATATACAATAGATAATTACCATAAATATTAAAACAATTTAGATTTTATAGTATGCTTGCAACTAATTAAAGCTATAAATAGAGAAAAAAGTAGAGCAGACTAAGGAAGAAGTAGGCAGATTCCAGTATTCATTAAGAAATGAGGAGTGATCCCAAAATGGCCTTATTGAGGAGAGATTTTAGCAATTACTTGAAGGAGGTAAAAGAATGAACCAAGCAGATAATCTGGGGAAAGATCCTATTGGTCACAGAGATCAGCTAAAGCAAGAACCCGAAAGAGGTAAACTTGAACTGGCCAAGGAAGTCCCTGGAGATCACTGTGGATAAAGTCAAATGGTCAGAGGGAAGATGAACTTAGAAAAAGGTAGCCCATTTAGATTCAGCGAAACGGCTGTGGGCAAATTATGTAGGGCCATGTAGGCTGTTGTAAGACATCTGGGTGTCGTTTTGAGTGAATTGGGCAACGATTGCAGTTGGTTGAAAAAAGATGTGGCATGATTTTAGTTCCTAAAAGATTAATCTGGCCAGTCTTTTAGAGGAATCTGTTTAGGGAAGATGACATAGTGTAGAAAGGAAAGAAACAGGAGACTACTTCAGTAATCCAAAAGACAGATGTGGTTGGCTCATTCAAGATGACAGGTAGCAGTAGAAGTGGTAAAAGGAGTTAAGGCTTTGTATACTGGTTTATTTAGAAGATAGAGCCAACAGGGAGAAG
Source organism: Tarsius wallacei (assembly GCA_963574415.1). Taxonomy (NCBI): domain Eukaryota; kingdom Metazoa; phylum Chordata; class Mammalia; order Primates; family Tarsiidae; genus Tarsius; species Tarsius wallacei. The sequence continues at coordinate 3,037 of CAUYQG010014390.1, read as the reverse complement.
TTGAAGATGACTCCAAGGGTTTTGGTTTGAGCAGCTGGGAGGATGGAATTGCCTCCAGCCAATGTGGAAATGGCCATAGGAGAAGCAGGATTTGTGGGAGAGGACAGGAATTCAAGTTTGGACATGTCAAGTTTGAAAAGACTGTTGGACATCCAACTGGAAGACATATGTCAGGAGAGAGGCCTAGGCAAGAGATAGAGCTTGAGAGTTGTTGACAAGTAGGTGGAATTTAAAATCATGAGGATAGATGCAAACATGAAAGGAGTGAGTTTAGATAAAAAAGAGGATGGCGGTCTGAGTCCTGGGCTGTTTTACCAGTAAGAGGTCAGAGAGAGGTGCAGGAATTAGATAAAGAGGCTAAGAAGAAATGACCAGGGATGCAGGAAGAAAACCAAGAGAAAATGCTATCTTGATGAAGAGGTATATTGAGGAAAGAGAGATCATGGGCTCAAATTCTGTTGAAAGGCAAAGTAAGCTGATGACTGAAAATGATCTTCAGATCATAGGTGGAGGTCGTAGGTGGATTGCTGGCAGAAGCTTGAGTGTCATGATAGAGATAAAATCCTGATTACACAGAGATTCTCCTTCCTTCCTTCCATTTTTTTCCTCTTCTTTCCCTTCTATGCCGTTGAAGTGGGCTCAGTTATTTGTTGACAGTATAATTTTAATGAATCCCTTTGGGAATTTGTTTTTAAACTCTTGGAAGATTTTCAGTTACTGGATCTGGCTCTAACATTCCAAAATTGGCATGAATGTTAATCATCCTTAGATTTCATTAGTGAATAAAACAGCCAAGAGACCAGATAAGCATTTTAGAAAATCGTTAACTTATCTTAGGCCATTAAGTTATATCTTCTTATACTGAATGTGAAGAAAAAATATTAATAACTTGTTTTACTACATCTTGGTAATTTAAAGTAAGTCACATATTCTTTTCAAAGTACACCTAGAATTTACCTTGTCTGTTTTGCATGCATGGCTTCCCTAACAAGAGAATACATTTTTGGAAGACAACCAAACCTTCTGTTTTGTATAATATCTTTTGTACCCAGCCATGTCTTGCATATAACAGGTATGCATTAAATATTTGTTGACTTAACTTTCTATTTTCATGTAGGATGGTGTAATAGAACATTGGAGATGCAGAAGGGGGAGGATGAGAAGGGGAGGAGGGATGAAAATCACCTTTCGGATACAATGTACACTGGTGGGGTGGTGGGTACACTTAAATCCCAGACTTCTTTGCTACTATACTATGCATTCATATAACCAAAAACCATATCTACCCCCTAAAGCTATTGAAATAGTTTTTTTTTTTTACTTTGCTCACTCTACCTGATTCTGCCCTCATATATATGAGGCTCATTCACAAGCTTTTGAAGACTACAGTCATGTTAGAGAATACAGACATATTTGAGAAATTCAGTAGCATAGAAAGAGTGGTATAAAGCAACGATAAAAGATGGACTTGTAGTTAGTGACCAAATGAAATCTGTAGATAATACATGTTTAAAGGGTCCTGTGCTGGTTGGAGAAAAACGCATTGAGGAAATTATTCTTAAAATACTCTCCCACCCTCCCTTTTTACCTCACCATTAATAAAATGAATACATGTTTATAGAAAAATTCATTAATATTATATTAAGGGAGATTTTGTTCCTGCCTGTTCATTTATTTTAAACATCATTTCCAATGGATACAGAGTATTCTCTCGTGTGATTGTACCATAACCTATTTAAACTATTCCCCTGAATTGAATGTTTAATTGTTATTCTCTCTTTTCCATTCCATGCCAGACTAAGATGAATAGCATTTATTGCCATGTCTTTGTACATATTCAAAGTTATTTCTTTATATTAAATTTCTTCCTTTTTTTTTTTTTTTGAGTTGGAGTCTTGCTGTCACCCAGGCTGGAATGCAGTGGCACACTCATGCCACCCCAGCGTTGACCTGCTGGGCTCCAGTGATCCTTCTGCCTCAGCCTTCGAAGTAGCCAGAACTACAGGCGTGGGCTACCGTGCCCAGCTAATTTTGGATTTATCGTAGAGACGAGGTCTCGCCAAGTTGCCTGGGCTGGTCTCAAACCTGCGGGCTCAGGCAATCCACTCGCCTTGGCCTCCCAAAGTACTGGGATTACAGGCTGAGCCAACAAGCCTGGCTTATATTAAATTTCTAAACATGGAATTATAATATTGGGGACATTGACATACATAATGTTTGAAAATTGTGTCAAAGATATAAAACATAAAGTTTAGCATCTTAACCATTTTAAATTGAAGTTTAGTAGTATTAAGTATATTCATATTGTTCTGCAACATATGTCTTGAATTTTCATTGGTAAAACTGAAACTCTGTATACATTGACTAACAATTTCCCATTTCCCTTCCTCTCAGTTTTTGGTAACCACAATTCTACTTTCTGTTTCTGTGTGTTTGGTTACCTAATATGAGTGGAATTATGCAGTATTTATCGTTTTGTGACTGGCTTATTTCCCTTAGCATAATATCTTTCAAAGTTTATTCATATTTACAGCATATGACAGGATTTCCTTTTTTCCCTTTTTAAGGCAGAATAATATTTCATTGTTCATATACCACATATTGTTTATTCATTCATCTTTTAATGAACATTTGGGTTGCTTCCATCTCTTGGTTATATGAATAATGCCACAGTGAAAATGACTGTGCAAATATCTTTTGGAGAGCGTGCTATCAGTTATTTTGTTATAACATGTAGAAATGGAATTGCTAAACCGGGCTCGGTGGCTCAGCCTGTAATCCTGCGCTTTGGGAGGCTGAGGTGAGTGAATTGCCTGAGCCCGCGTGTTGGCGACCCGCCTGGGCAACTTGGCGAGACCTCATCTCTACAATAAATCAAAAATTAGCCGGGCGTGGTAGCGTGCGCCTGTAGTTCCAGCTACTCGGAAGGCTGAGGCGGAAGGATCGCCGGAGCCCAGCAGGTCGACGCTGCGGTGGCCAGGAGCGGCCACTGCACTCCAGTCTGGGCGACAGAGGGAGACTCCAACTCGAAAAAAAA
>CAUYQG010014386.1:0-13859 GCA_963574415.1 Tarsius wallacei | reverse complement strand
CAGTGGACAGGGATAGAGATTGGTTTCAGGATGATCCAAGCACATTGCATTTATTGTGCACTTAATTTCTAGATGCCCTCGCACGCACATTTTCTGCTGGGATTACAGGCTGAGTCACCCAGCCCGGGTCTAGTTCACATTTTTAGAGCTGTATTACTAACTGCTGGAACTAGAATTAGACTTTACATATCTTGAGTCTTCATACCAATCCTTTAAAGCAGTGGTCCCCAACCTTTTTGGCATCAGGGGCCAGTTTCGTGGAAGATAATTTTTCAGTGGACAGGGATAGAGATTGGTTTCAGGATGATCCAAGCACATTGCATTTATTGTGCACTTAATTTCTAGATGCCCTCGCACGCACAGTTCACAATAGGGTTCTTGCTCATATGAGACTCTAATAACCTGGGCCACTGATCTGACAGGAGGCAGAGCTCAGGTGGTAAAGCCAATGATGGGGAAGTGGTTCTAAATATAGATGAAACTTCGCTCACTCAGCCTCTTGTTGTGCGCAGGCTCCTAGCAGGCTCCTAACAGGCCACGGACCACCGGGGGATTGTGAACCCCTGCTCTAAATATTTGTTGGCCTTCGTGGTGCCTCATGTCTTTAATCCCAGCACTTTGGGAGGCGGAGGCGAGAGTATTGCCTGAGCTCAGGGTTTCGAGACCAACCTGAGCAACATGGGGAGACCTCGTCTCTACAATTAAAAAAAAAAAAAATTAGCCAGGCGTGATGGTTGAGGTGGAAGGATCACCTGAGCCCAGCAGGTTGAGGCTGCAGTGGCCGAAAGCGTGCCACTGCATTCCAGCCTGGGTGACAAAGTGAGACTCCAACTCAAAAAAAAAAAATGAATGTTTGTTATTATCTCACTTGTATTGATGAAGAAACTGAGGGCAACAAGGTTAAATATCTCGCACAAAATCATACAGTTAATAAGTGGTAGAGCCAGGATTCAAACCCAGGCAAATCTGATTTGAGAGTCTATACTCTCAACTAGTAAAAATTGCCAACACTTATTGAGTACTTACTATGTGCAAATCACTGTTCTGAGTGTTTTACCTGTGTTATCTCTTACTTCTCCCCCAAATCCTGTGAAATAGGTGGTATTATCTTCATTTTACAGATGTAGAAACTGAGACACTATGAGGTTTACGTACTGCAAGTCATACAGCTAGTAAGCACTAGAGATGGTATGTGAGCTCTTGGACCATAACTTCACCTTGCTTCATACCTTTCCTGTTACATGTGAGGTAGATTCCTATACAATATCTCTTTTGTATCTCACATCCTGTGAGCCCATTTTTAGAAATTTTTTTTTTTTTGAGTTGGAGTCTCACTCTCGCCCAGACTGGACTGCAGTGGCCGCTCCCGGCCACCGCAGCCTTGACCTGCTGGGCTCCGGCAATCCTTCCGCCTCAGCCTTCCAAATAGCTGAAACTACGGGCGCGCGCTACCATGCCCAGCTAATTTTTGATTTATTGTAGAGATGAGGTCTCACCAAATTGCCCAGGCGGGTCTCGAACCCGCGGGCTCAGGCAATCCACTCACCTCAGCCTCCCCAAGCGAGGGATTACAGGCTGAGCCACCGGGCCCAGCCAGAAAATTTTATAGATGATAAAATTGAGGCCCCACAAAGGTTAAGTGACTTGCCCAAGAACCCATAGCTAGTTAGGATCAGAGCAGAATCCAAAGCTGTGGTGCATACTACAATGCCATAGCTTTCTGTGTGTCATCTGACTCTCAAATCCTCCTTGGGGCAGTCTGGGTCCCAAATTAACTTTTCTTTGACATAAATTTATTTTTTAAATTTCTTATTGACTTAAATATTTTTTTTTTTTGAGTTGGAGTCTCACTCTGTTGCCCAGACCGGAGTGCAGTGGCCGCTCCTGGCCACCGCAGCCTCGACCTACTGGGCTCCAGCGATCCTTCCGCCTCAGCCTTCCAAGTAGCTGGAACTACAGGCGCGCGCTACCACGCCCGGCTGATTTTTTGATTTATTGTAGAGATGAGGTCTCGCTTGCCCAGGGGGTCTCGAACCCGCGGGCTCAGGCAATCCACTCACCTCAGCCTCCCAAAGGCGAGGGATTACAGGCTGAGCCACCAAGCCCAGCTGACTTAAATATTTTTGAGTTGAGATTATTTTGATGTATATACTGAACAGAAAAGAATGAATTTTTAATATACATATCTGCTACCCGGGAAGACCTTGTGAGCTACCTTGGGATATTTTACATTGTTGTATTTTATTCTTTTTTTTTTTTTTTGAGTTGGAGTCTCACTCTGTCGCCCAGACTGGAGTGCAGTGGCCGCTCCCGGCCACCACAGCCTTGACCTGCTGGGCTCCGGCGATCCTTCTGCCTCAGCCTTCCAAGTAGCCGGAACTACAGGCGCGCACTACCATGCCCGGCTAATTTTTTGATTATTGTAGAGATGAGGTCTCGCTTGCCCAGGCGGGTCTCGAACCCACGGGCTCAGGCAATCTACTCACCTCAGCCTCCCAAAATGCGGGATTACAGGCTGAGCCACCGAGCCCGGCTGTATTTTATTCTATTTGCACCATGTTAAAATATTATCATTTGTAAATCCACAGAGGAGCCTGATGAATTCCTAACACATATTTTCTGTCTTGTTAAGCTGTTGTGAGTTGTGGTAGAGAAATATGTCAATAGGAGTAATGGTCCTGGTGTTTGCAAAAGAGGTATTTGAAAGAAGGGGGCTGATAGCAGATCTGCAGCTTCTCTCCCTATGCACTAATCATGATTCCTCCTGCCTTGTTTGTGTTATCCTTTTAGGAGACCCCGTCCTCAGAACCAATGGAGGAAGAAGAGGAAGATGATGACTTAGAGCTGTTTGGTGGCTATGATAGTTTCCGGAGTTATAACAGCAGTGTGGGCAGTGAGAGCAGCTCCTATCTAGAGGAGTCAAGTGAAGCAGAAAATGAAGATCGGGAAGCAGGGGAGCTGCCCACCTCCCCGTTGCATTTGCTCAGCCCTGGAACACCTCGCTCCTTGGATGGCAGTGGTTCTGAGCCAGGTGCCTTCAGAGTGTCTCCCTGAAGATGGAGAGGAGTCAGGAGGTTTTTGAGAAAGAGGAGGATGGATTCTAGGCTATGTGGGCAGAGCCATCTTGCTGTAAAAGGCTATTTGCTCTGGTGTCTAAGGGATCAGATATCTAAGGACCTGTAAGGGAGACAGAAGTATGCTAAGTAGGCACAGCACTATTTCCTCTGCTGCAATCCAATTTCAAATTGTGATTTCATTCATTCTTTTAAACAATTAATGTTTATTCAGCATGGATTAGATGCCACTCAGTAGCATGGTGCTGCTTTTACATTGTGTGAGTAGGCTGTGGATTTCTTTTTTTTTTTTCTGAGTTGGAGCCTCACTCTGTCACCCAGACTGGAGTGCAGTGGCACGCTCACAGCCACGGCAGCCTTGATCTGCTGGGCTCAGGTGACCCTTCCACCTCAGCCTTCCAGGTAGCTGGAATTAGAGGCACGTACCACCACGCCCGGCTAATTTTTGATTTATTGTAGAGATGTGGGCTCAGGCAATCCTCTTACCTTGGCCTCCCAAAGTGCTGGGATTATAGGCATGAGCCACCGCACCCGGCCTTGCTATGGATTTCTAAGCCTGGATGTTGAGAAGATAGGAAACCTAACATGTTTGGTTACTTTCTGAGAAGAGACAAGAAGGAGCTTGTGGGGAAAGAATACAGGATAAAGTGACCCTGGGTAGGAGGATTGAGATGGGCTTGGATAGATAAGAATTCCCTTCACAATTCAGAAATATGATGCTTAGACAGCTGCTGTACCCTTGGGTCATGGCCTCCAGTGTGTGGGCTGTCTGTGAGGAAAGGCGGGCTCATGGTCTGTGATGACACTGTCATCCCTTGGATCCCAAACTCTTCAGAAGAGTAATCTAATACTCTTTACAGTTGAATCTTGTTCTATTTATTTTGTCGTCTTCTTCCCCTCTTTTCTTCTTCTGTCTTCTTTCAACCCTTCTCTTACAATCTTAGTGCTTTAGAACTATGAGGAACCAGTAGAGACCGTCTAGTCCTGCACATTAGAATCACATGGGGAACTTGTAACAGACTACAGGTGCCAGTGTCCCATCAGGCTCAGGCTTTTTTTTTTGAGACAGTCTTACTCTGTCACGCAGACTGGAGTGCAGTGGACCTGCATCCTTGAACTCTTGGGCTCAAATGATCCTCCTGCCTCAGGCTTCCAAGTATCTGGGACTACATGTGTGCACTGCCGTGCCTGCCAGTTAAAAAAAAAATTTTGTAGAGATGGGATCTCACTGTTGCCCAGGCTGATCTGGAACTCCTGGCCTCAAGTGATCCTCCCACCTTGGGATTACAGGCATAAACCATGTACCCAGCTGGCTTGGGCATCTGTAAAAGTTCCCCAGGTGATTCTTTTTTTTTTTTGAGTTGGAGTCTCACTCTGTCACCCAGACTAGAGTGCAGTGGCCGCTTTCGGCCACTGCAGCCTCGACCTGCTGGGCTCCAGCGATCATTCTGCCTCAGCCTTCCAAGTAGCTGGAACTACAAGCGCACGCTACCACACCCGGCTAATTTTTTGATTATTGTAGAGATGAGGTCTCGCCAAGTTGCCCAGGTGGGTCTCGAACCCGCGGGCTCAGGCAGTCCACTCACCTCAGCCTCCCAAGGCGCAGGATTACAGGCTGAGCCACCGAGCCCGGCTGATTCTTTTTTTTTATTTAATTTTTTTTTTTGAGTTGGAGTGTCACTCTGTCACCCAGGCTGGAGGGCATTGGGATGCTCACGGCCACCCCAGCGTCAACCTGCTGGGCTCCGGCGATTCTTCCACCTCAGCCTTCCAAGTAGCCAGAACTACAGGTGCGCACTACCACGCATGGCTCGTTTTTTATTTATTGTAGAGACAAGGTCTCGCCAAGTTGCCTGGGCTGATCTCAAACCCACAGGCTCAGACAATCCACTTGCCTCGGCCTTCCAAAGTGCTGGGATTACAGGCTGAGCCACCGAGCCCGGTCCCCAGGTGATTCTAATAAATAAGGGTTGGAACACTGATCTAGTTCAGTCTCCTTACTCTATAATAGGAAAATAGAGCCACAGAGGTTACATGACTTTGACACTTTTTCTTCTCACAAACTTTTCAACTCTATTTCCCCAGTCTTCCTCATGGATTTTCATCAGCTCCTCTGTTGACACATGTAGCCAAGGAAGGCCAAGCAGCAGAGCTAAGGCCAGGCAGATTCAGATATACACACCAGTCCCTCCTCCTCCTCTTCTTATTCCATCAACCTTAGTGAGGGTTGGGGCTCACCTGGTTATGTTCTGCCCCAAGTTTTGAAGGGCCCATCATTTTGCTTGATTTGAGGTTGGATGAGTCATGTGCTAAGTTCTCTTCGCAGCTGTCTGTGAAATGTGTGGTATCGTGGGCACAAGGGATGCCTTCTTCTCCAAGACCAAGAGGTTTTGCAGTGTCTCCTGCTCCAGGAGCTACTCCTCCAACTCCAAGAAAGCTAGTATCTTGGCCAGATTACAGGTAAGAGGCAGCCACTTGGATCCTCCCCAGAGCCCTGGGTTCTGAGGCAGGAACCACCAACTAACTGGAAGACAAAGACCAGGCGGACTTGGAAAGCTCTTTGCTTGTGGCTGCCTGAGGTTGTAGATTGCCTGGTATTTATAATGCTCTTAAACTTCAGAGGCAGAGGAACTAATTTATGGGCTTGTTAAACTATAGATTCCTAAAGCTACCCTCCCTCCATTCCCTACCCGAATCCCCCAGAGTCTGATGTATTCAGTAAGTTATAAGAACCCTTAGTTTTCACACTCTTTCATAAATGCTTTGAAATGAAGCTAGAAAACAGGCACAAGGTTCACTGGCCATGTTGGCTTTAGGAAGTACATGCTTTCTTTCTGACTCCGTGTCACAGACAGCTACCTAGAACATCTTCCCAGTATCAAATTCCTGACTTTTTTTTTGAGTTGGAGTCTTACTCTGTCGCCCAGGCTGGAGTACAGTGGCATGCTCACAGCCACTGTAGCCTCGACCTGCTGGGCTCAGGTGATCGATCCTTTCTCCTTAGCCTTCCAAGTAGCTGGAACTACAGGCGCATGCTACCATACCTGGCTTGTTTTTTGATTTATTGTATAGACGAGGTCTCACCAAGTTTCCCAGGTTGGTCTTGAACCCCTGAGGTCAGGCAATCCTCCCAAAGTGCTGGGAGTACAGGCTTGAGCCATCGTGCCCAGCCAAATTCCTGACATTTTTATAGAATTTGTAGACATGGAAGGCTTCTTAGATATGTGTTATTTAGCCCACATGTTTATTGGTAAGTGTGCTGATTGGAGGAAGAAGAGGTCTAGGCAAGTAGAATGATGTATCTAGTGTGGCTGTGTAGGAAGAAAGCAGTGGAATTGAGGCTGGAACCAAATCTCAGGTGCCCTGTCTTACGTTGTTTCTCAGTAACTTGGCCAATGTCCACAACACAGGTTCTCAAACTTGACAGCACATTGGGATCACCTGGAAAGTTTAAACATTATTGGTGCTTGCATCCTGCTTACAAAGGTTCTTATTTAATTGGACATAGAGATTTGATTTGATTTGATTTGATTTGATTTTTTTTTTTTTTGAGTTAGAGCCTCACTCTGTTGTCCAGACTGGAGTGCAGTGGCATGCTCCCGGCCACCGCAGCCTCAACCTGCTGGGCTCTGGCGATCCTTCCGCCTCAGCCTTCCAAGTAGCTGGAACTCTAGGCACGCACTACCATGCCTGGCTAATTTTTTTATTTATTGTAGAAATGAGGTCTTGCCAAGTTGCCCAGGTGGGTCTCAAACCCACGGGCTCAGGCAATCCACTCACCTCAGCCTCCCAAGGTGCGGGATTACAGGCTGAGCCACCAAGCCCGGCTGATTTAATTTTAATTTAATTTTATTTGACTTAAGGTCTCACTCTGTCACCCAGGCTGGAGTGCAATGGCATGCTTATGGCCACCGCAGCCTTGACTTGCTGGGCTCAGGCAATTCTTCTGCCTCAGCCTCCAAGTAGCTGGGACTACAGGCGTGTGCCACCATGCCCAGCTAATTTTTTGATTTATTGTAGAGATGAGGTCTTGCCAAGTTGCCCAGGCTGACATAGAGATTTTAAAGAGCTCCTCAGGTGATTTTGATATGCCACAAAGCTTGAGAACTGCTGCTGTGCCACTTATTGGAAGTTGCTGTGTGCTAGACCTTTCTGCTTAATGATTCATATTCTTTTTTTTTTTTTTGAGTTGGAGTCTCACTCTGTCGCCCAGACTGGCCGCTCCCAGCCACCGAAGCCTCAACCTGCTGGGCTCCGGCGATCCTTCCGCCTCAACCTTCCGGGTAACCGGAATTACAGGCACGCGCTACCATGCCCGGCTAATTTTTTATTTATTGTAGAGATGAGGTCTCACCAAGTTGCCCAGGCAGGTCTCGATCCCGTGGGCTCAGGCAATCCACTCACCTCAACCTCCCAAGGTGCGGGATTACAGGCTGAGCCACCGAGTCCAACTGATTCATATTCTTTATCACTTTTGTGAGACAATTACTATTGTGTTCCTTGTTTTGTGAATTTTAGTCAAGGCATAGAATGATACCTCTCCTTAGCTAAAAATAATATTGGTAATAGCTTCAGTTTGGGACTACGTGCTAAGGACTTGACATTCTCAGTCCAACCAATGATCCTAAACAATTGATTTTTTAAAAAATTCCTATTTTGTTTATTTTATTTATTTTAATTCATATTTTTTTAAAAATTTAGTAACTTACTTAAAGGTCTACAACTAAAAGTTGTAGAACCAGGATTTGACCTCAGGTCTACCTGGGACTTAAACCCAAATTTCTACCTCACCCATCTCTTTAGTATATTCCTGGCCTTCCTGATCAGTGCTTAAATTACAAGATACAGATGAGGTCGGTGGCCTTTCCCTTTGGGAGAGGGAACCCCCTTTGAGCACCTGATGAAAGCCATGGACTCTCTCTCCAGAGCTTTCACGGATGTATAACATGTTGCCTCCTGGCTCAGTTTCTGGCCCCTTTGAAGCCCATTCTTTGCCATGGACCTGTAGGAGCCCCGGAGGAAGGAGATAGTTGAGACTTATGGAGTGAGTCCTGGAAAGATCGAAGACTAGCAGGGCTCGGTGGCTCAGCCTGTAATCCCATGCTTTGGGAGGCTGAGGTGAGTGGATTGCCTGAGCCCGCGGGTTCAAGACTCACCTGGGCAACTTGGCGAGACCTCATCTCTACAATAAATAAAAAAATTAGCCGGGTGTGGTAGCGCGTGCCTGTAATTCCAACTACTTGGAAGGCTGAGGCGGAAGGATCGCCAGAGCCCAGCAGGTTCAGGCTGCGGTGGCCGGGAACGTGTCACTGCCCTCCAGTCTGGGCGACAGAGTGAGACTCCAACTAAAAAAAAAAAAAAAGAAAGATCGAAGACTTAGAAGATATAGTATATAGTACATGTGTCCCTCCCCCACATCATTCCCCACAGCTACCCTCTGAGCTAAGCGTTGTAATTATCATCATTCTGTTCTACAATGAAGAGACTGAAGCCCAAAAGAGGTTAAGTCACTGGACCAAGACCAGGATTTCAACCGTGCCAAATCCAGAGCCAAGTTCTCAGCCGCTCAACTACACACAACCTTTCTTCTTTCCTTCAGGGAAAGCCACCTACCAAGAAAGCCAAAGTCCTGCACAAGGCAGCTTGGTCTGCTAAAATTGGAGCCTTCCTCCACTCCCAAGGGACAGGACAGCTAGCAGATGGGACACCAACAGGGCAAGATGGTAAGACAGCAAAGGACATAGGAAGCTGCTGGGGCTGGAGTAGGAGCCAGGACTGGGGAAGTTGGCCAGCTAGAAAGTGTCCTGACTCAAGCTCACTGTGGATTGCATCTTCCTCATCTGTTGGGTATATTATGGGAATTACCCCAGGAAATCCCTTCAATCACCCTTCAATTGCTAGACCCTTGATAATTCAAAAGCCAAGAATTAGCTTATTTTGTTTCTTTGTTTTTATCCCTAAGGCTTCTGTTTCTTTGTGGCAGTGGAGGCCCAGGTCTGGTTTGAAGCTGGGTGTGGAGAGGGGTTGTAGGATAAGGAAAGGAACCTTTCTCTTTTTCTGAGTGTCTGTCAACTTCTGAGCAAACTAAATGTAGGCATATAGCAACCCTGCCATAGTTGGTCTGAGTTTCTGATGGAATTTGAGCTTATCAGCCATGAGGGCTGGAGGGGCCAGGGTGTGCATTCACCCCCACCTATCTCCATTTAGATGTGGTATGGCCAATCAGAGGGTGGGGGAGTTCTGAGCCATTTAAGCCCAGAGATACTTGAATTTTTCTCTTTCTTTGGGGGAAGAAGGATAAGAAATTTCCCTTTGAATGTTTTACTCCTGAGAGTCTTGTGGGTCTTTAGTCCTCACTAGCCCTGATGATCACTGGTGGGGCAGGTATGGGAAGAGATGAGGGGCCTCACAGGCAGCAATGTAAGAGAAGGGCTGCTGGGGGTGGGGAAAGGGACCCACCTTTGCAGGCCCCGCAGGGTTCCTGGAGTGGCTGCTACTATCTCAGCTCTTCCTCTTTCTGCTCTGCAGCGCTGGTCTTGGGTTTTGACTGGGGGAAGTTCCTGAAGGATCACAGTTACAAGGCTGCTCCTGTCAGCTGTTTTAAACACGTGAGTGCCCTAAAACAGAGGTAGGGGGACCAGGGAGCTGGCCTTGGAACTGCTGCTTTGGTGCTTCCCGACCTGCTTCACCAGGGCGGTTCTAGGCTGGGAGCTGGGGTTTCAGGCACTAAGGAGAGCCCAGAAGTGTGGTCTGGGTGGAGAAGCACAGCTTTGCTACTTGCTCCGTTTTACCTTCATGTCCACTTTTCAAAAAATCCTCCTACAAACACTTAATGAAGGGCTTCTAGTAGCTTGCCTAGCAGCTTGCCTGACTGTACCTCCTCTCTGAGGTCTCTGAGTTTATTTACAGAAGTTTGTTCTAGTTAAGATCAAAGGGCTTTTCCAACTCTGAAACCTTTCTCTCCTTTCTCTTACATTTGTAGCATTTTCCCATTGAAAGCATGATGCTTCTGTACTGGCCTGGGCCCCTTGGTCCCAGGGCAGATGTAGATACCTCTTAGAGACCACTTCAGCAAAAGGCTCCCAATGCCTATCATTTCTCACCCTATCAGAAAGAAGGGTGAGGCCCTGGCAGACTGAGTCTGAGTCCTAGAACTTAATATCTATCAACTGTGGCCTGAGGTGGTCTGCAGGCCAGGAGAGAAAGAACCTATAGCAGCACTCTTGTTTTGTCTGTTTTTTTTTTTTTTTTTTGAGTTGGAGTCTCACTGTCACCCAGACTGAAATGCAGTGGCACGCTCCCAGCCACCACAGCCTCAACCTGCTGGGCTCAGGCGATTCCTCCACCTCAGTCTTCCAAGTAGCTGGAGCTACATGCATGTGCCACCATGCCCAGCTAATTTTTTTTTTAAATTTAATGTAGAGATGAGGTCCCACCACATTGCCCAGGCTGGTCTTGAACCTGTGGGCTCAGGCAATCCTCTCACCTCGGCCTTCAAAGTGCTGGGATTATAGGCGTGAGCCACCGTGCCTGGCCCAGCCTCCTTTCTGAACTGCTTCTAAACTCTGGAGAGTGTTCTGAATAATGACAAGTGTTCTTAACTCAGCTAACTTACTCCTCTCCTCTCTGAATTACTTATGAAGGTATGCATCTTTCTTACTGGGAAAACCTTTTTTGCCCTGAATTCTCTAGCAGTTCCAGTGTTTTCATTCCAGAGAAGTTATATCATACTTGGATTTCAACATACTTGATCCTATATACTCTGGAAAAGCTTGCCCCTGGGTGTCTGGGCTAAGTATAACTGACCACTTCAGAGTTTTGAGATGAACCAATCTCTGTGACTAGAGAGTTGGAATATGATACCCCAGCTGGGCTAAGCCAAGGATGAGAATGAAAAAAGTAAATTTCCCCAAAGGACAATCAGTACTATTGTTTATTTTTTTGAATTGGGGGTCTCTGTTACCCAGACTGAGTACAGTGGCATGATCACAGATCACCACAGACTCAAACTCCTGGGCTCAAGTGATCCTTCTACCTCAGCCTCCCAAGTAGCTAGGACTACAGGTACATGCTACCATGCCCAGCTAATTTTTTTTTTTTTTTTTTTGAGTTGGAGTCCCACTCTATCGCCCAGGCTGGAGTGCAGTGGCAAGCTCTCACGGCTATCCCAGTGTTGACCTGCTGGGTTCTGGCCATCCTTCTGCCTCAGCCTTCCAAGTAGCTGGAACTATAGGCGCATGCTACCATGTCCAGTAATTTGTTTTTAATTGTAGAGACAAGGTCTCGCCAACTTGCCCGGACTGGTCTCAAACCCACGGGCTCAGGCAGTCTACTCGCCTTAGTCTCCCAAAGTGCCGGGGTTACAGGCTGAGCCATCGAGCCCAGCCTAGTTTTTTGACTTTCTGTAGAGATGAGGTCTTACTATATTCCTCAGGCTGGTCTCGAACTCCTGGGCTTAAGCAATCCTCCCACCTTAGCCTCCCAAAGTGCTGGGATTACAGATGTGAGCCACTGTGCTCAACCCAGACAATCGGTACTGTTGGCAAAAGAGTGAGGATTAGGTATTGGGAAGGCAACCAAAAACAGTCCAGTACTGTCATGGGGCATTTTAATAATAGGAGAGGTGGAGAAAGAACATGTGGGCAGATGGCTTTGTGTAAACAAGAGGGTCATAATACTCAGTGACAACTGAAGGAAGATCGTATTTGTGCCAAGGACACAGTACCTGACACATGATGAATACTGGGAAGTATTACTATTACTTAGGCTGATAGAAGGACAGAAGTATTGAGACTCACTAAGGTATAATGTGTCCAAAATGATATAGTTAGGAACTGGTCCTGTAAAGACTAGGACTTAGTTCTGTCTCAGTTCTGTCTGACTTTGAATCTCCAGCAATCACACTGTCCCCTACCTTCCCCATTCCCAGCAGACCTCATCTCTTCATGCCTAGTACCATGCCTGACTTTCTGCACACCATGGGTGATATGAAAAGTTGACATGCAGAGAAGGACTTCATGATTCCTCACCAGCCTGGGCTCACTCTCCCTCTTAACGCTCTCATCACCACACAGGTCCCACTCTATGACCAGTGGGAAGATGTGATGAAGGGGATGAAGGTGGAGGTGCTCAACAGTGATGCTGTGCTCCCCAGCCGGGTGTACTGGATCGCCTCTGTCATCCAGACAGCAGGTGGGTGTTCATCTGGCCACAGCAGGGCAGGGATGTGTTTAGAGAGTAACATCTTTAGACAGGTTGGCAGTATCAAGGCAGAAACCGACTGCATAAACAAACTTGCCCACTTGAGTTTCTGCTCCTCCTCCTAAGAGCCCCTCTTCTTAGGATTCTTCTTCTGCAGAGGGGAGCACACAGTCTGGCAGGCTTGGAAACTCCAATTTGTAAAGTTTACTGCAGGGATGATCAGGATATAGAAAATCTCAACACCATGCCTTAGTTCTTTCCATATAAATAGCATGAATTTGTTCGGCCAGGACTTGTGGGCAACAGGAGGAACTTGCCTGAAGGTAATTCTTGGAATAGGCACTGGGAAGTCCAGCTCAGGCTAGAGAAGAGGGAAGGCCTAAGATCATATCTTTCTCAGCTCACCCCTTCCTCACAGATGCCCTTTTCTTTCTTTTCAGGGTATCGTGTGCTGCTCCGGTATGAAGGCTTTGAAAATGATGCCAGCCATGACTTTTGGTGTAACCTGGGAACCGTGGATGTCCACCCCATTGGCTGGTGTGCCATCAACAGCAAGATCCTAGTGCCGCCTCGGAGTGAGTTGATGAGAACATTCCCTATCCTAGTTCCTGTAAGGGGAAGTCCGTTGTCTTGTTAGAACAGAAGCCACTTGCCCCCTTGCTTTCTGCCATCCCTATCCCAGAGGCACCAGGGCAGATCCAAGTGGAGCCTGGTTTTGTAAGATGAAGTCATTGCTGGATTGAAGAGGCAGAAATAAATTGTTCATTCCCCTCTGCGGATTGCTGGGTTGGCTCTGGCGCCCCCTGTTGGTGGGGGCCTTGTCAGTCTGGGCAACCAGGATTCTGCGGGTGTCTCCACAGCCATCCATGCCAAGTTCACCGACTGGAAGGGCTACCTCATGAAACGGCTGGTGGGCTCCAGGACTCTTCCCGTGGATTTTCATATCAAGGTCTGGCAGTGAGCCCTTTGGGTCTCCTAAGTGATTTCCCTCCTTGCTCCTGTTTTTCTCCATCCTTCCTATTTCTCATTGGAGTATTTTGTCCGACTCCTTGCTTGATGATCTTCAGCGGCTCTATGTTTCCTGAGGATGGAGTTGAGCCCTGTCGTAGGGTGGTTATTATCTGCTTCCCTACCCAGACTCTGTTCCAGCCATGTCGATCATGTTGCTTTGTCTGCCGTTTGCCCTTTCAGATCCTTACCTTTGCTCATGACATTTTTCAGGAATGCTCACTCAATAGATTTTATTAAGTATTTGTATACAAGGTACTGTGGGAATACAAAATATACAGGCACTGTTATTCTGGAATCTCCAATCTACCAGAGGAAATTAGAGTTGTGTACATGAATAATTATAAAATAGCCTTGGTTCTGAATCAGGGATGTGCCTCAGAATCTCTGTATGGCATTAATTTAAGTTTTTTTTTTTTTTTGAGTCAGTCTCACTCTGTTGCCCAGGCTGGAGTGTAGTGGTACACTTATGGCCACTGCAGTCTCAACCTACTGGGCTTAGGTGATCCTTCTGCCTCAGCCTTCCAAGTAGTTGGAACTTTAGGCGCATGCTACCGTGCCCAGCTGATTTTTGGT
>CAUYQG010014383.1:0-11330 GCA_963574415.1 Tarsius wallacei | reverse complement strand
GACATCAACAACAACAACAACAACAAATAAGTTTATCTACAAATGTGCAGTCATCGTTTGTCGGTTTTCAATTGCAAACATCGAATAAAATGGGAAAAAAGGAATAAAGAAAATTTAGTTGTCGTAAATTCTCTCTCTCTCTCTCTCTCTCTTTTCTCCATCACTTCTATTCTCGTTCGTTATCGACGATCAATTCTTTGAATTCCTAATCCATAACATGTTGGAAAATAAGGGTTTGACAACATTTCCACACTCAATTTTCTTTTTTTTCAAGGGAAAAGAATTGATAAAAGAAGAAGATGTCAAATGATATATATATATTTATTTATATATAAATATCATACAAAATTTATAATCAAATGTATTTTAACTTTTATTTCAGAGTAAACAAACCGAAACGTTAATATAAAGTCAGTTAATTCTAACACACGAAACGATGAAAAACGATTAATATTTTGTGGAAAACTTTTCCATTTATAATCGTAAAAATAAAAATAAATAAATAAATAAATAAATAAATGAATGTAAATCATTTATTGAATCACATATGATACATAGAAGAAAAAGTTTGATTCCATTCCAATTGAATTGCGAAACTGTCCATTCGATTGAGAATTAATCATTTTTGCCAGATTTGATGATCATATATGACACCAAGATGAAGATGATGATGATGATGATGAGAATGGACAAAATATGGCAATATAGACTATAATAATGTGAAATGGTTGAAACACACACAAATTTGGCTGACAAGAACATGAACTGAGATAAAGGGGGTGGAGAGGAGAGAGAGGGGGGAGGCAACTGGCGCCAACACCAGAAACACATCAAGACGGCATGTTGCGTGCTGTTGCTGTCGTCGTTTGGTTTGGGTCCATCTGGGCGCCACTCATCACGCCATCTCTATCATTCCATTTACTCTCAATTCATGTTTCCATCCTAATTCTGGATGTGTTCTTCATTATTCAATTTGCACATCTCATCTCACTTCTCTTCTATCTTTCTCACTACTCATTCACTATCGTCCACTTGTACATTTGCAAACTCAACATACTTTCACACTCTCTCTCTCTCTCTCTCTCTCCCTCTCTGATTCTTTAGCTATCTCTCACTTGATTCATCCCCTTTCGTTTCTCGGCAATTGAATTCAATTGTTCATATTCCCCATCCGTTATATTCCATCTATTCACTGTTTGCGTCAACACATCTACATTCACTTTTACTAAATTACCAAAATGACCCCTGACCGTCGTCAATGTGGACGACAACGAAAGACGCCGACGACGATGATGATGATGAGGCGAGCAAAATTGAATTTTCCATTTTATTCATTCTTTTATATAAAATGAATTGTATTCTGTTCAAACAAACAACAAGATAAAGAAAAAATAGTATATAAACACACAAGTTTGTTGTTGAAGAGACAACATGATTCAATGAAACGGAATTAAATGAAACGAAAAGTGTTGATGTTGAGTGTTACATTTTGTTTAGCCAAAAAAAAGGAAAAACATTTAAGTGTCCACTACAATCAAAAAGAATAAATAATAATATGAATTGAATAACAAAGAGTTCAAGACCATTGAATACAATTGAACATCTTTTTTGATTCTCTTTTTACTGTTAAAGTTTTAAATTTTAAATTAAATGTTTTATTTGTAATGTCCAGTTTTTTTTGTTCTCAATTTATCAATACAATTTTTAGATTTCGAAATGATTTTGTGTGCATTGTACACATGCGCCAAATTCATGTTCCCTTTCCAGTTTATATATCCCGCGTTAACTTTTCTGCTCCTCCTCTTCATCTATTTTCATATAAAATGAGGCGGCAAACTGTGTGAACACTCATTCGAATTGTGTTGCTCGTTCGGTGCAGCTGTGTGTGTTTTCACCACTTATATCATTGTGTTTGTTCAATTCGATTGTGAAACTAAACCATATCGAATCTCTTCAAAAAAAAACATTCATATTTTCAATTTGTTGATTCTCAAATTGGACCATTTTGGACCAAAAATCAAAACTTCACAAGAGCTTGTCTCTTTTGAAGTTGTCTAACTTTTGTTTTGTGAATCATTTTTGAACAAAAAAAAACAGTTCAAACACCTTATCATCATCAACATCAACAACTCATCTACTTTTAAAACTATTTTTTTTCGTTTATTTGTTATCGTCACACCCACACGTTCTATGCAAATGTGACATCGTCCATCATAATCAACACCATTTTACCATCTTTGTCGATGGTTTTTCCATTATAAACTTCTTAAACTGAAATCGATTCTCCACTGGCTGGTTTGGCCATTGTTTAAACATTAGTTCAACACAGACACAAACACACAAACGGTATGTTCCACTTATTTTATTTTATTTATTTTTTTAATTAAAACTCCAACACTTGCATTTGCTATTTGCATTTGTTATGCATGTGAAACGTTTGTTACATCTAAAGGGGAGGAATTGATGAAAAGCGCGAATTGAACGCATTGAACAATATCAATGAACACGATTAAGGGAAGCACGCGTCGATGTTAGGCCCATTTGTCACCCATATGACATATCCTAGGTCCCGAATGGATAAATTCTCTCTCTCTCTCTCTCTCTCTCCCTCCCCTCTTGATCCAAATAGACACGCCATGTGTGTGACGTTAACAATTACCCGGCATGTTTCATTGCCTTCTTTCACTATCCCATTTCAACCTTCCTTTCCTTTTCAATGGATCTCTAACAGCAATTTTGCATCACATTTTCCAATAACAACCAACCAACCAACCAACGACACTAACACACTCTCATGTTGCACTCTCTAATTAAAGTTTAATTATATTTTAAATTAAATATTAATTAATCAAATTAATCCAATTATTATTAGATGTTTCGACTTTAGAGTTAGAAAATTTTTGCTAACGCAAAATGATATAAAATTTGGCGCCACCAAAAATGTTCAATTTCAATTTTATATAATGGCGCCGTCTCTGTTGCATCATTGTAGTATAGATATATATATAAGCCTATTTCAATATGCAACATACTTTGTATTGGATCATTTCAATTTCAATTTTAGTTTTTCTTCTTCTTCTTTTTTTGATGATAATAATGATGAGGATGTTCATTTATTATTATAACATAATCAATGTTATATCTTTGTGTAAAGTATGTGTGTTTCTTATAAATTACATTTAATATTTAGGGCGATTGAGGTTATTTGTTACCAATTCGCCATCTTCTTCATTCATTCTTTCTTGAATGGTGATTGTCACCATTTGCCTTCTTTTCTTTTCTTTTCTTTGCCATCATCATCATCCATTTTTTATTATATATTCCAATGTTGTCACTTTTATTCACACTCTATAACTTACATGGCAAATCTCAATTGCATCCTCATCAATTGCTCATCTATATTCATAACTTTTGTCCGCACATCTCACTATGGTGGTGTTGTGTTGTGTTGTTATGTGATGGGATGGTTTCATCTTTTTTTTTGCTTTTTTTCTTCTTCTTCTGTCGCCCATCGTTTTTTTTGCTCCTATTTCCCTCATCTCTTTTTCATCTCATGGGTCGTCATTCATTGTCACACTTAAGCTTTTCCTAAAGCTTTTTCCAAGTCTATATATATATATATATATAGTTAGATATGTATGTATGTGACATAATAATAATCATTCATTCATCTTTGCGACTTTTTCCTTGCGATGTGCACAATCCATCGATTCCCAATTGCCACACTATGTGTTGACATGAAAAAACTATTTTAGCATCTATTCGTTCCTATACTCTATTCTTTGCAATAGCCGTGAATCATAAATCTCTCAATTTGTCAACATACACCAAAATGATGCCGAGATATAGTGCAAGATATATGAATGAGTGACTGACTGACTCAATTGACTGATAGACCAGATTTTGGGGATATTATTTGGACACCCAACTTTGATTGTGCACACTTTGTGAATGGTGTATTGTGTGACACACTAAAAACCTCATTCTAGACTCAAATTGACGAATATTGACGAAATAGAATTGATTCGCTTGAAGTATATATATGAAATTGGTTTACAGCGAAGTAACCTAAAATCCATTGGGATTCCAATGTTACTTTTGTCTAATATTACGTTGAATCGCCCCAATGTTCCATTGGTTATCCATTTTTTGACACATTTCAGTGGGTGGGAAAGATAGAGAGAGAGAGAGAGAGTTACAAAGTCAAGTTTTCATCTTCATCTCAACCTTTTGCCTTTTGATATTACTATGTTTTTAACATTATAAATTGTAAACTTATATATCTTTCTCTTCTTTTATATATGACGAATGATGAGTTTATATCGAAAGAATGGATGCAGCACTCAATGATCCCAATTGGGGAATTGAAGATGCAAATGCACACGTTCAACTCTATCGATTCAATGGAACGAGCAACTAAGCTAAATCTATTTTTTTTATATATTTTAAATTATATTTTTCTCTTGCTTCCATTTCATTTGTCTCTATTGATTTAAGAATGTTCCATTGCATGTTAGGTTGTTTTTTTTCTATTTTTCTAATAGTAGCATCAAATTATTTATTTAAATTTGTTAAAGTGAAATGTTTTTTTTTTCATTCTATTATTCATTTGAGTTATCTATTTTCTAGTTTTATCATTTAATGAAGTCTCACAGTCTATAAAAACGAATTTTTCATTTATTCTGTTCCCGTTTCTCCATTGGAATTGTTTATTCTGTTATTTATTTATTTTTTAAATACCACAACACATTTAAAGTATATAGCTTTATTTGTTAGTTCTCTAGTTTTTCAACTTGTAACCCTTCTTCGTCTTTCAAATATATATTATCAATCTATTTATCTTTTCACTCTTTAACACACACAAAAAAAAAACATTATATATTTCCGTTCACTTTTTTTTTAAATATTCAATACACAAACCAGATTTATCTATCTATCGTTACTTCATTCTTTTCTTTTTTTGGTTAGTTGTCCATTTTATTTTGAATATATAATAGACTTTTAACATTTAAGAGAGAGAGAGAGAGAGTTGAGAGAATGCATTTTTCACATTCGTTTTCAACTTGGAGACGATTGCTTTTGTCAACTTGTCAATGTCGACATTACATTAGCTGCCGTATTCGTTCTTTGAAACTATGTTGCGCTACATCGTCGTTTCCGAGTTTTAGATTAAATATATAAATATATGTGTGTTTGTAGATTTGAAATCAAATTTGTTATTTTGCTTCCCTATTACACACATTAGACATACACATTTTGGTTTGGGTAATTCCTTTTGTTGTGTTCGATGAAGAAGACGACGACGAAGAAGTCATTCGTATGATACAAGACAAACAGTGGCACGCACCAAACCCATCCGTCCGTCCGTCCGTCCGTCCGGTTCAATCTTGCCGTGCATTCGTTTTATATTATATTATTTTATTTTATTTTATAATATATCTATTATACATTGTGACATTCTCAATCTCAACTTTCGTCTCCTATTTTCCTATATAAAGTTAAAAGTCCGCGAGGCTTTTCGTCATCTAAGTCTTGGCTTTGTCGTGCGGCTTTTTCTATATTTTTTTTTCTTTGGATATTTTATGTGTCGGCTTGTCGCAATCTTGTCAACCACCCACCTCTCATCCACAAAAAAAGGAATTCTCTGGTTTTTATTCACGCAACCAGAAGTATCCATTTTATTCCATACTATTTAAATAAAAATTATTTAATCATATATCTATATGTTAAAATGTATGGGAATGTAAATATGAAACGGTGGATTGAGATTGGAATGGTTCTAAAGTCTCTCGCACACAAACACACAAACATAATTCATTTATTCGTTTTCATTCTTGCATAAAAAGGAAGAGATCCATTTAGGGAAAATGATTTTGCAATTCTTGTTTCAGTTTATAGATTTACATTTCTATTATTATTATGAATGAATGAATATTCTTCTTCTTCTTCTTTTTCTTTTTTCTTTAATGTTAAATTTTCATTGAAATTTAGATAATATGTCATCATAAACAAATAAATGATTTGAATTACAATTTTTTTTGTTTGTTTGATTGTATTCGCAACTAAAACCGAATGGAATTTATTTGACATTTTTTGTTTGCTTGTTTTTTGGATCTTTCGTCTGGCATCAACACACACATTGTGTTGAGCAATTTAATTTTAGTTTAGTTTTAAAGTGCAAACAAAGAAAACTTTCCAATAGGTAAACAAACATTCGTTTTTCATCTTTTCTTCTTTTACATGGAAGCAATAGGTATATAATGTATAATAATATTTATTTAAACAAATTAATAATGAAATAAAATTGAATTAAACTTTTTTTCGCATTGTGGAAAATTCTATTTAAATTGAGTCACTTCTGCCTTTTGCATTTATGTGTGTACACTTTTTGTTAATTGCTTCAATTTAAAACTAAATTAACTTTTTTTTTCATTTGCGTGCTGGCGCGTAAAGTTAACCGGGACCAAAGAAATAAAATAAAATAAAACTTATTTTATGGTTGTTGTTTGCGTTCATCAAATTTGTTTTGCTTTTTTCTTGCTGCAGTCTTCAAGTTTGTGTGTTTGTGCAAGTTTTTTTCTCCGTAAAATATTGATTTTATGCAATTTTTTTTCCATTTTATGCAATTTTAAATGTTAACTTTTTTTTCTTTAATGATTTCCAATGTCGTTTGTCATTGTCTTCTTTGATGATCACAATCAACAACAATATGTTTTCCCCTTTCTCATTTCATCACACATTTAAAAGTTTATTATATTGTGTTGGTGTGTAATTGACTTTTCTTTATGATGAGTTGGTCTTATTATTCTACCAATATTTTACTTTTTTTTTTGGTTACTTTTGGGTTGAAAATAAATGGGTTGACAAATGTGAATTGAGCAGAAAAATGAATGAAGAATGCAATTCAATTCCAATCATTTAATGATGATGACTCGTCACGGATCACGATCGATTTTGTGTGCTTATTTGGTCGATTTGATCGTCTACTCATCGTCGCCCAACAACTTCAAAACCAATCATCATCATCATCATCATCATTGGAGACGCCAACCACTTCATAGACAATTTCGATATATATTTTCATTCTGGTTGCGCTAACCTAAATGAGGCCTCAAATAAAAAACAAAAAAAAAACAATGAACAAACTTCTTTGTTCAATTCAATGTGAATCGATTTTTGTGTGTGTGTGTTCAAATGTTCTCTATCTATATCTCTCTCTCTTGTTTTGCAAGAATTCGATTTATATACATTTGCTACCAATATTCTATGTTTAGATATATATTCAAAACTTTTATTTGTATATATTGAGTGAAAGTGAAAGTGAAAATACAAGATTTGGGTTGTGTTGCCTTTTTATATCATTTATTATTAAATTGAACTTGATTGACAAGGCTCTACGATATTGTCCATATCGTCTCACTTTCTATGATAAATGGACAAATGAATGAATGAATTGGTCAACCACACAATTTGGCGGCTTTTTATTTTTTTTGGGTCCCATTCCATTTATTCTTAATGTTGCTGTTGATGTTGTACTATGCTTCAATAGTTCAATATTTTTATTTTATTGTCTTTTTTTCTTTCTATAACCAGAAAAAAATTATGTTTATGTATGCGAAATTGTTAAGTTATACGAAGTTGTCAAGTCAAAATTATTATATAAATTGAATTTTGTTGTTGTTGTTAAATTTGGTGTTGTTGTCGTTCTTCTTTTTCGTCGTAAATGTAACATTGTACAACTGTCTTTACATATGGAACTTGATCGAGAGTAATAATAATAATGTTTATACTTCACCAATATGGACATTGTCCAAAATTTTTTTTTGTTTTAGTTTTTGATCAAACAAAACAATGTACAAATGTTCTTTCCCATTGAATGAATGGAAAATATATTTTTGTATATGTTGGAAATAAAAGCAAATAGAGCAAAGATGACTTTTTAAATCTTGATTAATGATTGTAAGTTTAGTTTTTATGTCTCATACAATCACAAGATCTCAATTCTTATTGTATGTTTTTATGTAACCCGAAAAAAAATTCTTATGTTTTTTGTTTCTAATTCTTCAAAAAAAATTATTTTTTTGATCAATTCTGATCTATGTTTCCATTTCTACCTCTACCATTGGTCTATTAATAATAAAATGTGGTCAAAGTTTTGTTTCAAACCAAATTTTCTTTTATGTTCACTCATTGAACATTCTAAAAAACATATTCTTGCTTGTTAATACTATTATAAACGTACTAGACTACTATTAGTTGAAGGGAACCCTACCTAAACATATATATAACATAAATAGTATAATAATAAATTATTTACAAACCACAAAGTAAATAGAAAAAGGGGTGTGAGAATATAAAGTAGAATTAATGAATCGATGAATAAGTAAAACATGAATTGAGAGGTTAGGACTTGAGTGGGTGAGAGAGAAGAAGAGAAGACAACAAGAGAATGAATCGTTTACACTTCATGACAATCAATGATTGATTGTTTCATGTTGTTGTTGTTTTTTATTTATAATTTTTTCCTTTTTGTTGTTTCTATTGACGTGACATTTCATTGGAAAACTATCAACAATAGCAACTATTTTTGGTTCCTATTTTATGTTTGATATCCGATTGTTATCAATAGACATTTTAATGGCTTCAGGCAATCTTTAAGTCCACTCTCGTTTTTTCGGACATCTATTTCCGTTTGTCTATTGCAACAACACTTCAACCTAAATCAATTTATATTAAATGGTTTTCTCAACCCACTCACTTTCATACGAATACACTTTACCTTACGGCAAAAATGTCAATTGTCATCAATTATATGCTCAAACCGATTTGTGTTCTCTATACTCTAGAAAAAAAAGTATTTCTTTATAGATATAAAATAATACTATTTCAATTGATTAATGACGTTTCATTGTTGGTCTATTTATTAATTAAACAAAACCACCGGGATTGGGAATGAATGTTTTTAATTTAAAGAGAAGAGATTCAAATATATTAATGTCAATTAATTAATTAGCAATTTATTAAATAGATTATAAAAGAATCAATTTTTTTTTATCTTTTACCTTTTGTATATTATCACGTTACAAATAGTATTATTATTATTCTTTCTTTCTCCTTTCTTCTTCTTCCTCTGTCTTTGTTTAACACAAAGCATCGCCTTTAAATATATATTAGTATTGTACATGTCCGTTGACATGGTTAATTAATTGATTGATTAATTAATTAATTAATTAATTATCCTTCCAAGTTTGTTAATTATGTTAGTCCGCTCTTTCACCGTTATGTGATTATATTCACATTTTTTTCTGTTGTTTGGTTCCTGCATGTTTTTGTTTTGACTATTTTGACTTTAGTCGTCGTCGTCGTCGTTGTCGTTGGTGTTCAAAGTGAACTTTGTTTGCATTTGACATGTAACTTGTTTTTTTTATTATTATTATTTTCAATCTTCTTGTCTCAATCTACACACACACACAATGTCATTTACATGTGCTCCTCATTTCGTAAATATTTGTTTCGGAGCCAATCATTTGGGCTTGGTTTTCCAATCGAAACAAAACAAAAATAACAACAACGACGACGACGACGACTAAACCGCCATCTTGTCCATCAATCTATCTTTGTTCATATTGAGATCAAAGAAGAAACTTGATTATCCCATGGAATTGACCTCGTAAATTATTGAAACGATCGATATTAGATCGATCTATCACACACACACACACAAACAAACGATTGATTGAACTTGCACTCCTTCAATCGATTGTTTCTATTCAATCTTCTTCTTCTTGTTTCATAATAATAATTTTATTTTGTTTTTATGTTTATTCGGACACTGAATGAACATAAAATAAATAAAATTTCAATTTTGGTTGGTTGCTTGACTTACCAATCCTATTATTTTTCCATTTTTTATTCATTAATAATTTTGTTTCACTTACCAAACAGCCGGTCTTTTTTGTATTCGGCAAATACAATTTTTTTTTCTTCATGCTACCACTTAAACCACCATTAGCATAGAAAGTTTCAAGAATCATTTTTTCTATTGTATGCAAGTCTCACCCATTTAATATCTTCTCCACAATCACGCGACACCTAAATTCTTTTGTATATATAAAGAAAATATTATATATTTTTTTTATGACAAAAGATTGACTTTCAATGACGATGATGAGAACAATAGGCAAGTGTTCTTTAAGGGAAAAAAATTCTTTACACACAAAACCATTGTTCGTTGATGCTTAGTCTTCTTCATCATCTCAATTGGTCGTGACAAACCGAATCAAACGATCGATACATAAGAAAGCAGATATCTAGATATATAATATAACCAGATTTTTTTTTACCTTAAAAATAGACCAATTTGGGGTTTCACATACACACAAGGCAATCAATCAATCATCAAGCCATACATCTTTACTTTGCTAACAGAATGGAAACAGACATCTTGAGTAAAAATAATCATAAATTGAATTTTTTTTTGTTTTCGTTTGTATGCATTACAATAGGAATTTTGTTTTTGGTTATTACTATAGCACTATACAGTACGAAACACAAAACAGACAAACTACTTACTTCAATTGAATGGAATATACATTAAGTGAAGAATCGATTTTTTTTCTTTTCTTCCGTTCTTACTTTTTTTCCGTTCCTGTTTGTTATATTTGTTTCATCCACTTTTCTTCCAATTTAGTGATTGATTGTTTTTTGGCTTCTCCGCAATGCTTTTCCTATACTTTCTCTGTTGCTTATGTTGTTGAGCCACCGGCATGAATTGGCAAATGAATGTCTTGTCTTCTGTTTTGTGTGTGTGTGTTTATGCCATTTCCCTTATTGTTTTACTTTTTTTTTTGGTTTTGGTCTCGTGCCAACTTTGAAATGATTCAACCCAAAACCAAAGGAAATCCCCGAAAAAAAGAACTTAGGTAACTTTAAATTAATTTTTTGGTCAAAAATATATTAGTTATACCAACTTTTCCTTTGAAACATGGGTGCCTTTTCATTTTAATTAATTACAGATTAATTATTACTTTATACCTTTATCAAACTTTATATTTTATATATATAATAAAAACCGACAGCTTGACTATGAAATGTGAAATTATAGTAGACAGGAGAAAATTGAGCAGCAAAAAAATGGTTAAAATTGATTCTAGTCCATTTATGAGATTGCATTTATAACTCATTGACATTTCTCTAGTTTTCGTTCTCTCTCTCTCTCTCTCTCTCTCTCTCTCTCTCTCTCTCTCTCTCTCTTTATCATTCTCATTTTCATTCTTGACATTCGTGAAAAAGTTGTTGTTTGGGAATTTAATTAAATCTACAAAGTGTGG
>CAUYQG010014382.1:0-17565 GCA_963574415.1 Tarsius wallacei | reverse complement strand
CCCGCAGGTTCGAGACCCGCCTGGGCAACTTGGCGAGACCTCATCTCTACAATAAATCAAAAAATTAGCCGGGCGTGGTAGCGCGCGCCTGTAGTTCCAGCTACTTGGAAGGCTGAGGCGGAAGGATCGCCGGAGCCCAGCAGGTGGAGGCTGCGGTGGCTGGGAGCGGCCACTGCACTCCAGTCTGGGCAAAAGAGTGAGACTCCAACTAAAAAAAAAAAAAAAAAAAAAAAAAAGCAGAAGGCAGCTGGGCCGGGTGGCTCTCGCCTGTAATCCTGCATTTTGGGAGGCTGAAGCAGGGGGACTGCTTGGGTCCAGGAGTTCAAGACCAGCCTAGGTAACATAGTGAGACCTCATCTCTAGAAAAATAAAATAAAAATATTAGGTGGGCACAGTGGCATGCCTATAGCCCCAGCTACTCAGGAGACGGAGATGGAAGGATTGCCTGAGCACAGGAGGTCAAGGCAATAGTGAGCCGTAATCAAGCCACTGTACTCCAGCTTGAGTGACCATGAGACCCTCACTTAAAAAAAAAAATCAACCGCCTCATCCTTCCAATTAGCTGGAACTACAGACGCAAAAAAAAAAAAAAAAAAAAAAAAAAAATCAGAAGGCTTCTATATCCTAGAGGGGAAAATTAGAAGGGAATTAAATTATTTTTCACATTGCCAAATTCTAGACCTAACATCAGTTGAGACTTTACTCACAAATTACACCTCTAGCATTGAGGGTGCATAACACTCAAGATCCTGCTATTCCTTTTCCCACCTCTGACAGACTCTACCATGAAACACATGCAAACACAGGACTTTCACCCATCAATATAAAGGGCTCCTTGAAAACTGAACATAAGCCATGATTATGGTCCTCCCAGATTTCAATTAAACCCCAATTCAGATAGAACTGATGTGTTTATAATTAGATGAAAACAGTCCAAAATCCTGGGTTCACAAGGATCATGCAGGTTTCAACCTATGCAAGAAGGCTTCAAGTATAGGGTCTAATGAATAGTGTAGCTAGACAATTTTAAGATTGGTATCTTGAGGACTACATTAGTGAACAGAACACACTTGTAATCTAAAAACCCAACAATGTATGTGAAGAAGAAATAACATTCTGTACCCAAAACTGAATTTCTCCCCAGCCATCATAATATACACCTCTGGACAGGCGCGGTAACTCATGCCTGTAATCCCAGCACTTTGGGAGGCAGAGACGAGAGGACTGCCTGAGTCCAGGGGTTCAAGACCAGACTGGGCAACTTGGCGAGACCTCATCTCTACAATAAGCCAAAAAATTAGTCAGGCATGGTAGTACATGCCTGTAGGCCCTACTTGGAAGGTTGTGATGGAAGGATCCCCTGAGACCTACAAGACAAGGCCATGATGATTGTTGAGTGTGCAACTTTACTCCAGCCTGAGTGAGACTCCCATTCAAAAATACACACACACACACACACACACACACACACACACACACACACCCTCTGTCAGGTGTGGTGGCACAAGCCTATAATCCCAGCACTTTAGGAGGCCAAGGCAGGAAGATCACTTGAGCCCAGGAGTTCAAGACTAGCCTGGACAACACAGTAAAACTTTATCTCTACAACGAATACAAAAATTAGCCAAGCATGGTGGCATGCACCTGTGGTCCCAGCTACTCAGGAGGCTGAGGAGGGAGGATTGCTTGAGCCAAGCATGTTGAGGCTACAATGAGCCAGGACCACACCACTGTACTCCAGCCTGGGTGACAGAGTGAGACACTGTCTCAAAAATATATATATATAAATGTGTGTGTGTGTATATATACTACACACACAGACAGACAGACACACACACACTCAGACACACACAATATATAAGGGGGGGTCCCAAAAAAAATCTGGAATTTATTTATTAAAAATTGTGGATTTCTTCTTCTTCTTCTTCTTCTTCATTGTGGATTTCTTCTTCTTCTTCTTCTTCTTCTTCTTCTTCTTCTTTTTTCTGAGTCAGAGTCTCACTCTATCGCTCAGGCTGGAGTGCAAATGGCACGCTCACACTCAGGGCCACCGCAGCCTCGACCTGCTGGGCTCAGGCAATCCTCTGCCTCGGTCTTCCAAGTAGCTGGAATCACAGGTGCATGCCACCACACCTGGCTAATTTTATGATTCACTGTAGAGGTGAGGTCTCACCATGTTGCTCAGGCTGGTCTTGAATCCCTGAGTTCAGACAATCCTCTTGCCTTCACCTCCCAAAGTGCTGGTATTACAGGCATGAGCCACCGCACCCAGCTATTTATTCTTACATGTTTAAACTTCAGTCACCTTCAAAGTACTCTCCATTTGATGCAATACACCTCTCAAGATGCTTTCTCCAACGCCCAAAACAGGTTTTAGCTGGGCTTGGTGGCTCAGCCTGTAATCCCCCGCTTTGGGAGGCTGAGGTGAGTGGATTGCCTGAGCCCGGGGGTTCGAGACCCGCCTGGGCAACTTAGCAAGACCTCATCTCTACAATAATTCAAAAAATTAGCCGGGCATGGTAGCGCGTGCCTATAGTTCCAGCTACTTGGAAGGCTGAGGCGGAAGGATCGCCGGAGCCCAGCAGGTAGAGGCTGCCGTGGCCGGGAGCGGCCACTGCACTCCAGTCTGGGCGACAGAGTGAGACTCCAACCCAAAAAAAAAACAAAAACAAAACAAACAACAACAACAAAAAAAACAGGTTTTGAGTTTATCAATTTTGATGCCTTTTAGTGCTGCTGCCGTTTTTTGTTTCACTTATTCCACATCGGCAAAACATTTCCCTTTGAGGGCTTTTTTCATTCAGGGAAACCAAAAATAGTCACTCGAGGCAAGTCAGGTGAATGGGGGGGCCAATTTTTGGTCAAAAACTGTTTAACATTCAGCACGGTGTTGGCAGGTATACTTGTAAATCACCCACCATGAAATGGGCAAATGTGTTGACATGATCTCTAAAAAAAAATTATCTGAAGCTGAATGCAGCCACTAGCTGGTACACTGATGCTGATGAGTTCCTAGAACATTCACCTAGTGGGGGAAGCCTGTACTACAAGGGGCCCGCCCTCCAAAAAAATAATTCCAATTTTTTTGGGGTCCCTCTTCATGTATGTACATATATAAGACACAGAGTGTATATATTATATATACACCTCTCTCTTCATAAGCCTAAGATGAATTTCAGACAACTGAAAATTTAGACCATTTAAGAGAACTCTGATGATGTCTAATCTTCCCATAAAAGTATTATATAGAATATAAAAGATCCCGCGCTTTGGGAGGCTGAGGTGAGTGGATTGCCTGAGCCCGCGGGTTCGAGACCCGCCTGGGCAACTTGGCGAGACCTCATCTCCACAATAAAAATCAAAAATTAGCCAGGCATGGTAGCACACACCTGTAGTTCCAGCTACTTGAAGGCTGAGGCAGAAGGATCGCCGGAGCCCAGCAGGTCGAGGCTGCGGTGGCCAGGAGCGGCCACTGCACTCCAGTCTGGGCGACAGAGTGAGACTCCAACTCAAAAAAAAAAAAAAAAAGGAATATAAAAGAAGCTATAATCTGATCCTTTTAGATATTACTTTATCCTAACTAAGCAAAACAAATGAGATCAAAGAAATTCTCATTTAGTATAAGCTACAGACCAATATATAAACAGATCTATATGCTTCTGCCTCACCTACCATTAGAAGAAAAAATGGCTACATCTCTTTTTTTTGAGTCTGAGTCTTACTCTGTCACTAGGCTAGAATGCAGTGGCATGATCACAGCCACCAAAGCCTTGACCTGCTGGGTTCAGGCAATCCTTTCACCTCAGCCTTCCTAGTAGGTGGAACTACAGGTGCACACTACCATGCCCAGCAATTTTTTTTTTGATTTATTGTAGAGACATGGTCTTGCCAAGTTGCCCAGGCTGGTCTCGAACTCCTGGGCTCAGACAATCCTCTCACCTCTACCTCCCAAAGTGCTGGGTTTACAGGCATGAACCACCACATCTAGCCAATGTCTCTTCAAAACTGTGCCAATCAATTTAAACTACACAAAGACTAGGATGCACTTGGAAGAAGATGAAGCTTTTTCCAATCCTTAATTTCTCTAGATTTCACAAGTAAATAACATTAAACAGTACTTTCAAAGGAGAAAAATATCAGTTCATTCAAATCACAATCCATTTAAAGCACTTCTTGGCAGGGCATGGTGGCTCACATCTGTAATCCAGCACTTTGCAAGGCTTAGTGTGGAAAGATCACTTTGAGACCAGCCTGGGAAATATAGCAAGACCCTATCTCTTAAAAATATATATATATTTTTAATTAGCCGGGCATGGTGGTGCACACCTATAGTACCAGCTACTCATGAGGCTGAGGTGGAAGAACTGCTTGAGCCCAGGATTTCGTCACTGTACTCTAGCGTGGGTGACAGAGCAAGACCCTGTCTCCAAAAAAAGCAACAAAAAACCAGGTTATGTCTACAGGTATGACAACATAACATGATCAGACCAGCAATTTTCTATCGCTGCTCCACTTAAGACACAGAGTATGCCATTATCCCCTCACTCTGTAAATCCAGGCTTTATTACTATTAACACAGACAGTAGTATGGTTAAAATAGACCAGGGTTTGAGTCTTGGCACCAGTACCACTCTAGGTCTTAGACCTTGCATTCTGGGACTGCACTGACGACAGAGCCACACGACAGTCCTCTGACCTGCTCATCCCCTCAGGGCAAGATGTCCATGTGACCAGGAAAGATACCCACCTAAAGCCCCTGACTCCACCATTCCTAACTATGCTACAGAATGCAGAATTCCTTGCCCAGCAGCCACAAACGCATGTCAGGGCCTTCAGTGGATCTTTTCTCAAACTGTCCTGCTATGGACCACTCCCACTGTATACAATCTGTGCCCTGAGTGGTGGGCAAAGGACAAATAATGGGAGGAGTATAGACAGAGACCAGACTTCCGGGGTGTCCCTGCACTATCCCATTCTGTATCACAACTTTGAGGAGTCCAGGAATCTTCAATTCCAATCTGGCCTTCTAGGTGATTATGAGAATTTATTTGTCAAGGTAGAAGGAAAAATTTTTTTCCTAACAGTTTTTTAAAACTCTTGACTTGGCCAGGCATGGTGGCTCACACCTGTAATCTCAGCACTTTGGGAGGCAGAGGTGACAGGACTGCCTGAGCCCAGGGTTTAGAGACCAGCCTAGGAAACTTAGCGAGACCTTGTCTCTACAATAAAATAAAATATAAAAATAAAAATAAAATAGAGGCCGGGCTCAGTGGCTCAACCTGTAATCCCGCGCTTTAGGAGGCCGAGGTGAATGGATCGCCTGATCCGGCGGGTTCGAGACCTCCCTGGGCAACTTGGTGAGACCTCATCTCTACAATAAATCAAAAATTAGCCGGGTGTGGTAACGCACGCCTGTAGTTCCGGCTACTCGGAAGGCTGAGGCGGAAGGATCGCCGGAGCCCAGCAGGTCGAGGCTGCAGTAGCCGGGAACAGCCACTGCACTCCAGTCTGGGCAACTGAGTGAAACTCCAACTAAAAATAAATAAATAAATAAATAAATAATAAAATAAAATAGAAGGGCACAGTGGCATGCACCTGTAGTTCCAGCTACTTGGGAGGCTAAGACGGAAGGATCGCCTGAGCCCAACAGGTTGAGGTTTCAGTGGCCATGATCATGCCACTGCACTCTAGCCTGGGTGACAAAAAAAAAAAATCTTAACTGGGTACAGTAGCATGTGCCTGTCGTCCCAGTTACTCTGAAGCTGAGGCAGGAGGATCATTTGAGGGCAGGAGTTCAAAGCTGCAGTGCACTATGATGGCACCTGTAAAGAGCCACTGCTCTCCAGTCTGGGCAACACAGCAACAAAATCCCATCTCTTAGGGAAAAAAGATTGTAAAGTTCCTTGAAAAAAAATCTTGACATATACTTATTTAATATTTAGACATATAGAATGCAGACTTCTATTTATGCTCTTGCCCAGGAACTTAAATTGTTAGGACCATGCCTACTTAGTCCTACCATATACCAGTTCTGTGGTCTTAGACAAATAACCAACTCTCTAAGCCTCACTTTACTGAACTGTAAAATATACAAGTTAAAATCTTTTTCATAGGATGTTAACATAAACAAATAATTTTCAAAATAATTTTGCAGAGTGCTCAGTCAACTCAAATTGGTGACAAACTGGAGCTATTATTATATGCCCTGCTATCACTATGCTCCCTATTATGGGCAAAAAAGGGACACTAACAGGCAAAAAAGTAGAGCCAAATTCATAGGAACTCTATCTAACCAAGACACAGCTACTTGTAGGTCTCATTTTAGGGATTTCCTTCACTGATTCCATGGAGGTCTGGTGGTATTATTATTCTTAAAACCATTCCACCTACTAAAGTAATTTCTCTAGCCTTGGGCAACTTGGCAAGATCACGTCTCTACAATAAATTTTAAAAATTAGCTGGGCGTGGAGGCACGTGCCTGTAGTTCCAGCTACTTGGAAGGCTGAGGCATAAGGATCACCTGAGCTCAATAGGTCAAAGCTGTGGTGACTGTGAGCGGGCTTCTGTACTCCAGCCTGGGCAACAGTGAAACTCCAACTCAAAAAAAAAATTTTTTTTTAAAAAGGGTGTAAGTTCATTAATTTTACTTCTGGGTACATACCCAAAAGAATTGAAAACAAAACAAGGTCTCAGCCAGGTGCAGTGGTTCACGCCTGTAATTCCAGCACTTTGGGAGGCAGAGGTAAGAGAATTGCCTGAGTTCATGACCAGCCTGAGCAATTTGGCAAGACCCCATCTCTAAAAAGAAAGAAAACAAAAGCTTAAAGAAAGATCTGTATACCCATGTTCACGGCAGCATTATTCACAATAGCTAAGATGTGGAAACAATTGAAATGTTCATCAACAAATGAATGAATAAACAAAATATGGTAGATATACACAAGAGAATAATATTCAGCCTTAAGAAGGAAGGAAATTCTGACATATGCTGCAACGTGAATGAAGCCTGAGGACATTATGCTAAGTGAAATAAGCCAGTCACAAAAAGACAAATCCTATATAATTCCACTTATGTGAAGTCATAGAAATTGTTAGACTAGCCAAAAATCATAGAAAACAGAATGTAGAATGGTGGTTGCCAGAGGCTGGAGAGGGGGTAATGTAGAGTTACTGTTTAATAGGTTTGGGGGAGGGGCATAACATCAGTAAGGGTGCCTGATTCTAATCCAAGCAAAGTGAGGTACAATGGAAGGCCCAAAACTTCACCTGTACCTAAACCACTTATGTATGCAATCCTGACTCGTACCCCACAACTTTAAAATAAAATAAAATTTAAAATAATAAAAATAATAATGAGTACAGAGTTTCAATTTTACATGATAAAAAGAGTTACAGAGATGTATGGTGGTATTGGTTGTACAACAACATAAATGTATTTAATACCACTGAACTGTTACAGGTAAATGTTATGGTTAAGATGGTAAATTCTGGCTGGGTTTAGTGGCTCAGCCTGCAATCCCAGCACTTTGGAAGGCCAAGGCGAGTGGACTGCCTAAGCCCATAGGTTCGAGACCAGCCCGGGCAACTTGGTGAGACTCGTCTCTACAGTATATCAAAAATTTAGCCTGGCGTGTAGCGTGTGCCTGTATTTCCGGCT
Source organism: Tarsius wallacei (assembly GCA_963574415.1). NCBI lineage: Eukaryota > Metazoa > Chordata > Mammalia > Primates > Tarsiidae > Tarsius > Tarsius wallacei. The sequence continues at coordinate 9,908 of CAUYQG010014382.1, read as the reverse complement.
ACTTGGAAGGCTGAGGCGGAAGGATCATCTGAGCCCAAGAGTGTCGACACTGGGGTGGCCATGAGTGTGTCACTGCATTCCAGTCTGGGCGACAGAGTCAGATTCCGACTCAAAAAAAAAAAAAAAAAAAAGGCTGGTAAATTCTGTTATGTGTATTTTAACACAATAAAAAATTGGAAAAAAAATAAGCTCTCTAAGAGCAAGGATTTGTTTCTGTTCTTCATTACTATATCCCTTTCCCTCAGATATTTCTCACACAATGAGTAAGTATTTGTTAACTAAGCTATTAGTCACAAAAAAATACACATGGAATGGTTACCTGATATACCAACATCAATATGCAAGCATATATATGTAAAATATACAATATAATATGTAAGCAAGCTTGCCATAACCAAAAAATGAATTATTTATACATGGCTACTTCACTTAGCACTTCCTCTAATTCCAGGACAGTTTCCTTAAAAACGAAATAAATAAAAATACTAGAGTATGTCATTAGTATAAAGGCATTTCTGATCTTTTCAATTTATCTGCTGCATGTGCCTGTGCAGACACACTAATAATACTCAGTAATTCCATAAGTAATCTCACCAGACAGGGTTACTGAGATAATTCAATTAGCTAAATTGTATTGAAGCTCTAGTTTTAAGCTCCAAATATGATGGCATGTAATTGAATCAAAAGAGCAGGCTAGGAAAAAGGCACCTTTTCTTCCTTTCATGCTTCTATCCCTAATCCCTTCCTTTCATGCTTCTATCCCTAATCCCTTGAGTCTTGCAAAGATCAATTCTATCAACTCCTAAACTAAAATCAAGTCTACAAACTATATCCTATACCCATGACACTCTCAAGAACTTATTATGGTTTTCTAATTTCCTTAGTCAATTCATTTATAGCAGGAGTATCAAATCTATTCAGAAACATATTGAAATTCATTCAGAATTTGACTCAGAATCAAATCTACTCTGAAACAGATTTCAATGATTGCTGGTTAAAGAGAACTCAACACATCCTGCAAAGGACAACTGAGAATTAAAGCGTATCAACAAGGGGGACAGTCTGCAGACATGATTTCTTTGTTACACAAATCCCAAAACTAGCCTGGGTACTTATTTGAAGACTTATTTTAATAAGACTGAATCCTCCATATTGGTCTGATTCTGAAACTCAGATAACAAAAGGCATCATCTGAAAGAAAAACTCTTGGTGACCTCAAAATGCTACTAACAAAAGACAAATGTAATATTCCTGGGCACTGGCTAGAAAAACTCCAAACAGTCCTAAATTCCACAACTGGACTTAGATGGATTAACACAAATCTTTCCTGAGCAGGATTCAAGGCTTTCTTCAAAAAAAGAAAAAAGGCACAAAAGCCAACAAGCTCCAGCACATCCTATTCTAGACCAAAAATCCAAAGCTATGAATGTCTAGAAATGCCTCAAGGTGTGTCATTATTGAAGATAATTAGCATTCTCAAAATTAAACATCCACTGCAATGCTAGAGGGACTGGAGAGGTGGGCAGAAAGAAGAGGCAGAATACTATTAAAAAAATAAAATTCAGATGTATCTCTCTAATAAATAGAGAAAACAGGATTCTAGAATTAAACAGTGTAACCCACTAGAAGAAGAAAATGACACCAACTTCCAAAGTCACAACTAAAATGTGAAACTTTCGGTTGATGCTATTTACTGGGAAAGTGGGAACAAATTGGGCAGGAAGCTCAGAACTGTGACAATGACTTTGTAATAGAAGATAACATGAAAGCTCTTTTCATTCATACTGAAAAGATGTCTTAAAAACAAAGCACATTTTAAAAAATCTATCCTAAATAATTTTTTTTCTATAAGATCACCACACTAGAGCTGTGCCATATAATCTCACCTTTAATCCTTACTTCACCTTTATCCTAAAAGAATTTAACTATGGGATCTTGGGTAAAGAAGATTCTGCTCAGTATAATTAAGAGATTTGAATTCTAGCTCTGTCACTTAAAAGTTATGATCTTGAGCAAGTTAACCTTTTAGTGCTTCAGTTTCTCTTATCTGATAAACAAAGGTAAATGGGGTTGTAAAGATTAAATGAGTCAATATACAGGTAAAATGCTTAAATACAGAGGAAGTATTTAAATAAATGTTAGCTCTTATTTTTTGTTGTTGTTAGTCTTCTATAAATTAATATAATAAGATCAGGGCCACCATTTTTAAAACCCGAAATAATTAATAATATGACCTATTTTATAGCTCCTCCCAAACTGAGCATCCTGCTTGCCTAGAGTAAACAGAATACACAGGTTTTAAGGACCTCAGTATCCATTTTCTCATAGAAACAAATATTCAGGCCAGGCGCAGTGGCTCATGCCTATAATTCCAATACTTTGGAAGACTAAGGCTGGAGGATTGCTTGAGCCCAGGAGTTTAAGATCATCTTGGGTAACAAAGCAAGACCTTATCTCTACAAAAAGTCAAAAATTAGCCAGGCATGGTAGTGTGAACCATCCAGCTACTCAGGAGGCTGAGGTGGAAGGACTGTCTGAGCCCAGGAAGTCAAGGCTGAGTGACAGAGACCTCCAACTAAAAAAAAAATTTAGAGATGCAATCTAATACTCCTGTGCCAAAGAAATGAAATTCCCTGGTGCACATGTAAATTATAATGCATAATGTTACCAGAGCTGCTCACAAGATTAAATGTCAATGGAAGGAGCAGGCATCTAAATCAGATCACAGGAAAGGCTTCCAGAAGAAGGGGATGCTTAAACCTGATCCTCAAGGACAAATGGTATTTAGCCAAATAGAAAAGTGGGGAAACAGACCCAAGTTCCATATTTACCAGCAGATAATTTGAGGAAAGTTAATTCTCTAAACCTCAGCTTCCTCATTTATAGGTGGAATGATAAGAATTCTTCTTTAGGAAGGCTATATTAAGATGAAATGAGATAATATATGTAAATACTCAAAACAGTGTTAGAACATAAGGCAAACTCAACAAACAATAATATTAACACAGATGTACAGGTCACCATGATGCTTTCTCAGAGCTGCAAGCATTGTATAAAGAAAGCTATAGCATAAGGTACAGAGTGGCTCAAGAAGGCTCTAGAGAGGTCAGTGGAAACAGAATTATAAAACATCTTGCATACTAACTAAAGCTATGAGAAACTTGTAAAGACTTTTGGAAAGGAGTTACATCATCAGATTTCTATTTTAGAAAGAGTACTCTTGCTACAATGTGGACGGCTTAGAAAGAAGATATAATAGAGGTAGCATTTCCAGACAGGAAAAAGACGAGAAGAGTGCTCTGGCTGCAAAATGAAAAGACACTGACTCAAGAGGTATTAAAGAGGCAGAATCTTTAAGACTTGGTAAGATATGGGTGATGACTAGGAGAGAAGACAACTGAGAGGACACCCCTGGGACTGGATAGAAAAGCAACTCTCAAAGTGTGGCCAGGAACCCTTCGGGATCCCAAAGAAGTTTTCATGGGACCTGCATGGGTAAAATCATTTTTATAAAAATATTAAAACCTTATTTTCCCTCTTCATTCTCAGTATGGTGTATGGATATATGGTAGAACTTTCCAGAAGATACAGGACATGTAATATTGTTACTAATTTGAATGAGAATGCAGATATGGGAATCTGGCTATGTTCTATTAATCCTATCATTAAAAAGAATTACAAGAATCAGCTGGGCACAATGGCTCACGCCTGTAATCCCAACACTTTGGGAGGTTGAGGCCAGAGGACTGCCTGAGCCCAAGAGTTTGAGACCAGTCTGGGCAACTTATCAAGACTTCATCTCTACAATAAATCAAAAAATTAGCTGGTCATGGAGGCATGCACCTGTAGTTCCAGGTACTTGGAAGGCTGAGACAGAAGGACTGCCTAAGCCCAGCAGGTCAAGGCTGTGGCGGCCATGAGCATGCCACTACACTCCAGCCTGGGCAACAGAATGAGACTCTGACTCAAAAAAAAAAAAAAAAGGAATTACAAAAATAAAAAAATAGCTGGGTATGGTGGCATGTGCCTGTAGTTCCTGCTACTTGAAAGGCTGAGGCAGAAGGGTCACCTGAGCCCAGCAGGTTGAGGCTGCGGTGGCTGTGAACGTGCCACTGCACTCCAGCCTGGGTGACAGAGTGAGACTTCAACTCAAAAAGAAAAAGAAAAAAGAAAAAAATGCTACATTTCTCACTAAATTGTATAGTTGTTGTTTTGGAAAAAGTTATTTTTATGATAACTGGTTGTATTGTAATTTTTAATGAATTAATAAATGTTTTACAATTTATCAGTTTTAATTTCGAATACATTAATATTTATGGTTATAACCTACATAATAGCACTTTGGAGACTTCCACGATTTTTAAGAGTTGAAGGGGTTCTGACCCCTTCAACCAAAAAGTTTGAGAGCCACTAAGTAGATGATATTTATATTTATAGAGATAGGAATACTGAAGAAGAAACTAGTTTGGAAAGAAAGATGATAAAACTCTGTTTAATACAAGATAGATGTGATGTGTCCACGAGCTGACAAAATTAAGATGTCCAATGGGCAGTTACACCAGTAGGAATGGAAATCTAGACCACCAAACTGAGAGTAGTCAAAACTTTGGACTTTAAACAGGGTCATCAAAGGAGAATATATGGTAAGAACAACATTAGAGCAATAAAAGAACAGGCTAGAAGAAAAGTAGAGGCCTCAAGATACACCAATATTTAAGGGATATGGAGGGGAAAAGTTATAAAAATGAGAAATTAAGGCCAGGCACAGTGGCTCATGCCTATAAACCCAGATTTGGGAGGCTAAGACAGAAGGATTGCTTGAACCCAGGTTTTCAAGATCAGCCTAGGCAACATGGCGACATCCTGTCTCTACAAAAAAAACAAAAAATTAGCCAGGAGTGGTGGTGCACACCTGTAGTGCCAGCTACTCAGGAGGCTGAGGTGGAAGGATTGTCTGAGCCCAAGAGGTTGAGGCTGCAGCGAGCCATGGTCATACCATTACACTCCAGCCTGTGCAACAGAGTAAGACTCCAACTCAAAAAAAGAAGAAGAAAAACAAGCTGGGCATTGTGGCATGTGCCTATAGTTCCAGTTACTTGGAAGGCTAAGGCAAAAGGATCGCCTGAGCCCAGTAGGTGGAGCCTAGGGTAGCCATGATTGTGCCACTGCACTTCAGACTGGGAGACAAAGTGAGACTTTGACTCAAAATAAATACATAAATAAAATAAAAGGACAACAAATTAAAATGAAAGAAATATAAGATGACATCACTATTTATAAATTAAAGATAAAAAGTTGGTCAGGACTTTGAAGAAAAGCAAAAACCCAGCTACCACTAATAATGGAAAGGAGAAATAGAGTGGAAAAATGAAATCCAATGTTAACTCCAAAACCGCATTTTTACCAAGTGTTTCAATTTCTTCTCATATAATACCTTTTTCTTATCAGAGTTACTATTCTGGTCTTGAACCCGTGGGCTCAGGCAATTCACTCGCCCAGGCCTCCCAAAGTGCTGGGATTACAGGTTGCAGAGTTACTCTTAAACAACAGAATGGTTTCAGGCTCATCTCCTTTGCCCTCTTAGTTTACTCTCCAGAGGAAATGTAAACAAGTAACAAAACAACCAAAAGGATAGAGATAGAAAGAAAAAGAAAGATCCAGGATGAAATGTAAGGAGGGAGTTGACTAAAACAGTGACTCCATAAAGAGGTATTCATTCATCCAACACATAATTACTAAGTAACCACTCACAAGACATCATGATAGGCATTGCTGAAAATAACTGACTAATATACAAAGCTACATCCTTGGTTCACAATCAGAAGCAACAGACTAGAAGTACAAATAAAACTTTACTGACAAGACTAACACAATCAGAGGCAGATCTGTTCCAAAGGTGGCTCTAGCAGAAGATACCCAGAGTCACCTAATTACTGATATGTGGCCTAATTCCAGAAAATAACTCCAAAGGGATATTTTCTTCAAATGTTTGATAGCTATGTAGTCCTGTGGCAATGCTACATCTTGTGGAATTTTTTACATAGATAAGTACAGTTCTGAAATACACACATAAATCTCTAAGAAGCCAGGCACAGTGGCTCAGGCTTGTAATTCCAGCACTTTGGGAGGCCGAGGCGAGAGGATTGCCTGACCTCAGGGGTTCGAGACCAGCCTGGGGAACTTGGTGAGACATCTCTATAAAAAAAAAAAGAAAACCACAAAGAAATCCTAGTATAATACTAAATTGCCAAACTCTAATATAAACTCCAAAATGAATACTAAAAATCAAAGGAGAATTACCCAGTCATATGCACTTGGGCTGAAAGGACTGCTTTAATTAGTCAACTCTACCCTTTAAATGTAGAAGTTGTAATTTTATAAATATGGCCATTTTTAAACAAAGAATAAAAAGATAAGAAAAATGCATATGATAATACCAAAAATTTAGCATTATATCTTAAAAGAACCCTGAACAAGGAAGAATATATTATCATGCACAAGCTGTCACTAAAATCTTTTCACACCATCATCTTGTGCTATGGTAGCTGACCTACTTCTAGCTCTAAGTCTGTATGTGATTGATTTACAATTTTCTGGAAGTATCTGGGCTTCAACAGACACTGAACAGCATCAGAAGTATCTTTTTGACTGAACTCTATTTGATCACCATGCCTCCCTTTTAAGAACTTGAGAAAATAAGGACTTGGGTGAACTTGAGAAAAGAAGAAACAATGAGTGTAAGTGCTAATGAAAACTTATGGGTTGTTGGAGGGGATTCCATTTCTGGCTAACATGGGTAACAGGAATCAGATTTACCTTCTCAGCAGAAAAAACTTTTTTCTTTTTTAGTTCGTGTCTCACTCTGTCACCCAGACTGGAGTGCAGTGATACACTCACAGCCACCGCAACCTCAACCTGCAGGGCTCAGGTGATCCTTCCACCTCAGCCTTTCAAGTAGCTAGAACCACAGTCGTAGGTCACCATGCCAGAATAATTCTTTGATTTATTGTAGAGACGACATCTTGCCAAGTTGCCCAGGCTGGTCTCGAACCTCTGGGTTCAGGCAATCCTTTTGCCTCTGCCTCTCAAACTGCTGGAATTACAGGCATGAGCTACTGTACAAGCTACAGACAAAACTTAAAAATAAAAAAAAAAACAAAATGAGGCCGGACACAGTGGCTCAAGCCTGTAATTCCAACACTTTTGGAGGCTGAGGCGAGAAGATCGCCTGAGCTTAGGGGTTTGAGACCAGCCTGAGCAACTTGGCAAGATCTTGTCTCTACAACACATCAAAAAATAAGCCAGGCATGGTAGTGCGCGCCTATAGTTCCAACTACTTGGAATACTGAGGTGGAAGGATCACCTGAGACCACCATGTCAAGGCTGTGGTGGCTGTGAGTGTGCCACTGCACTACAGTCTGGGTGACAGAATGAGACTCCAACTCAAAAAAAAAAAAAAAAGACAAAATGCATGAAACAATGGTTTTTAAGTCATTGAGCATCAAGATATGAAGGACAGTGATTCCTTAGAGATGAGAAACAAAATGTGGTGAGCTCTATACAACAGAGTGTTTCCAAGGAATGTAACAGGAAGGGAGAGAATGGGGGGAACAAGGGTAGAGTCTAATACACTTCATGAGTCAAGAAGACAGGACTGAGAGTCTGAAAAACCAGTGAGTCTAGAGTTCACAAGGGGAGTAAGCTAAAGGAGAGAGGAAATATTACAACCACATATCTGACAAAGAACTACATCTAAAATATATATATATGTCAAAAAAAAAAAAAACTTTCAGCCAGGCATGGTGGCTCACACTTATAATCCCAGCACTTTGGGAGGAGGAGGTGAGAAGACTGCCTGAGCCCACGGGTTCAAGACCAGCCTGGGAAACCTGGTGATACCTCATCTCTACAACAAATCAAAAAATTAGCCAGGTGCGGTGGCGTGTGTCTGTAGTTTCCAGCTACTTAGAAGGCTGAGGTAGAAGGACCACCTGAGCCCGGCAGGTTGAGAATGTGGTGGCTGTGAGCATGCCACTGCACTCTAGCCTGGGCAACAGAGTAAGACTCTGACTCAAAAAAAAAAAAAAACCCAAAAAACTTTCAAATAGCTAAGAGCAAAAAAAAAATCAAATTTAAAAGTAGGCAAGAGATATAAACAGACATATTCAAAATCATTAGCATTAGGGAAATGCAAATTAAAAACACAATGAGATATCACTACATACCTATCATCATGGCTAAAATAAAAAATACTGACAATACCAAATGCAGACAAGGAAGGAAAAAAACGGGATCAGTCATACATTGCTGGTGGGAATATAAAATATCATAGTCATTTTGGAAGATAGTTGGCAATGTCTTATAAAATATGTGGCCAGGCACAGTGGCTCACGCCTATAATCCTGGCACTTTGGGAGGCTAAGGCAGGAAGATTGCTTGAACCCAGGAGTTCAAGACAAGCCTAGGCAACATAGCAAGACATCATCTCTATAAAAATAAAAAAATCAGCGAGACCTCATACTACTGTCATTGAGCTGGTATTAATCAAACTGCATTCCTATAAGTTAAAATGTTAACTGTAATTCCTATGTCAATATAATCTTTCTTTCTTTTTTTTTTAACAGCTATTCATGTGGAACTCCAAGGGTCCCTGAATAGCCAAAGCAATACTGAAAAAAGGAAAACAAGGTCCTGATTTCATAATATATAACAAGGTTATACTAATCACAACTACGGTACTGGTATAAGGACAGACATAAGGGCCAACAAAAATGAGAACCCAGAAATAAACCCAAACATCTATGGCCAAGTAATTTTTGACAAGGGTGACAACATCATGCAGAATGAACAGTCTTTTTCAACAAATGGTGCTGTGACAACTGGATGATCATCACAAGCAAAAGAATAATGCTGAACCTCTACTTCACTCCATTTACAAACTTTGACTGAAAATAGATTAATCACCTGAAGTGAGCTAAAATTATAAAACTCTTAGAAGAAAACATAGGGGTGAATCTTCATGACCTTGGATTTGGCAATGGATTCTTAGATTTGAAACCAAACGGGCAACAGAAGAAAAAACATAGATAAACTGGACTTCATAAAAATTAAACGTTTTTTTTGTCATCATAGGTTATTATCAAGGATATGAAAAGACAACCTAAAATAGAAAAATATTTCCAAATCATGTATCTGTTAGGGATTTAATATCCAGAATATATAATATATTTCAAAGTACAATATATTTTAAAATTCAATATACAATATATTTTTAAAATTCCTGGTCGGGCACAGCAGTTCACACCTATAATCCTAGCACTTTGGGAGGCCGAGGTAAGAGAACTGCCTGAGCCCACAGGTTCGAGACCAGTCTGGGCAGCTTGGTGAGAACTCATCTCTACAATAAATCAAAAAATTAGCTGGGCATGGTGGTACATGCCTCTAGTTCCAGCTACTTGGAAGGCTGACCCAGCAGGTTGAGGCTGTGTTGGCCATGAGCATGCCACTGCACTCCAGCCTGGGTGACAGAGTGAGACTCTGACTCAAATTTTTTTAAAAACTCCTATATATACCTTAAATATACACAATAAAAAAAAAAATTTTAATGTGAGATGGTGAGTGTTAATCTGCCTTACTACAGCAACCTTTTTACCATCTACATGTATCCCATGACATCATGTTGTATGCATTATGTGTACGTAATAAAATTTATTTTTTAGCCAGGCTCGGTGGCTCAGCCTGTAATCCCGCGCCTTTGGGAGGTTGAGGTGAGTGGATTGCCTGAGCCCGCGGGTTCGAGACCCGCCTGGGCAAGCGAGACCTCATCTCTACAATAAATCAAAAAATTAGCCGGGCGTGGTAGCGTGCGCCTGTAGTTCCAGCTACTTGGAAGGCTGAGGCGGAAGGAT
>CAUYQG010014373.1:0-26458 GCA_963574415.1 Tarsius wallacei | reverse complement strand
AAAACAACAGATGCTGTTGAGGATGCAGAGAAAGGGAATGCTTCTACACTGCTGGTGGGAATGCAAACTAGTTCAACTTCTAAGGAAAACAGTGTGACGATTGCAAAAACAACTAGAAATTGACCTTCCATATGACCCAGCAATCCCCTAACTGGGAATATACCTGGAGGAACTCAAATCATTCTACAAAAAAGGTACCTGCACACACATGTTTTTTCCAGCACCATTCACAATAGCAAAAACATGGAACCAACCAAGCTGCCCACTGAAACTGTATTGGATTAAAAAAAATATGGTGCATATACACAATGGAATATTACACAGCCATAAAGAAGGATAAACATATGGACTTCACAGTAACTTGGATGGATTTACAGTCTATAATACTCAGTGATCTACCACAGAAACAAAGAAAAGAGTACCACATATTCTCACTCATAAGCAGACCTTCAACATTTATCATAATATTATAAGAAAGGGACAGGTGGTTGGGATTGGTGGTTCAGCCTGTAATTCCAGCACTTTGGGAGGCCGAGGCGAGTGGATTGCCTGAGCCCGCGGTTCCGGCAACTTGGTGAGAACTTATCCCTACAATAAAATTTTAAATATTAGCCTGGAGACTTAGCGTGCGCCTGTAGTTCCAGCTGCTTGGAAGGCTGAGACGGAAGGATCACCGGAGCCCAGCAGGTCAACACTAGGGTGGCAGTGAGTGTGCCACTGCACTCCAGCCTGGGCAACATAGTGAGACTCCTACTTAAAAAAAAAAAAAAAAAAGAAAAGAAAGGGATAGGCAGTAGTGGTATACTGCCCGGGTGGGGACGGGGTAACACAACATCAGTAAGGCTACCTGATCTCAAACCAGACAAAGTGGGGACCAAAGGAAGGCCCAAACTTTACCTGTATGATGACCATTTGTATACTCAATCCTGAATTGTACCCCACAGCGTTAAAATAAACAAACAAAAAAATGTGCAGACTACTGTCAAAAGTTTATTCTGTATGTTTTCTTCTAATAGTTTTATAGTTTCAGGTTTTACATGTAAGTCTTTAATCCACTTTGAGCTTATTTTTATTTTTGGGTTGAGATAAAGGACTAGTTTAGTTATTTTGTATGTGGACATCCAGGTTTTCCAGTATCATTTATTGAAGAGACTATCCTTTTCTTATTGTTTGTTCTTGACACCTTTCAGATCAGTTGACTGTAAATTTCTGTCTTTATTTCTGGGCTCTTTATGTCTTACTTGTCTAAATGTCTGTTTTTATGATAGGACCATATTGTTTTGAAAACCATATATTGAAGGTAATAGGGTGCCTTCAGCTTTGCATTTTGTGCTCAAGACTGCTTTGTTTTAAGTGGTCTTTTGAAATTCCATACAAATTTTAGGTTTTCCTAAAAAAAAATTTGTGAAAATTGTCATCAGAATTTTGATAGAGATTGCATTTAATTTATAGATTGCCGTGGGCAGCACGGACACTTTATCAAGCTATCTTGCACTTTGAGTTGTTTCCTCAGAAATAAATTTAATTTAAAGAAAATCTTTTAAAAAAAATACTGAGAACAATTAAGAAAAATTGTTCATGGATTTTTATGGTGAATTTCAAAAAACTTTAAATAAAAGTTATGTAATATTTAATTATTTTTACAGTAAAAACAATCCATGTTGATTGTAAAAGATTGGATAAAAATGCAAACTTTCATGCCAAAAATATAAGTAATCATAGTTCCACCATCCAGTGATTACCACTACCAAAATTTTGAAATGTCTTTACCCTATATTTATTTCCATTTTAATATATGCATAGGTGTGCTTTTAAAGTATTCACATATTTAGATAAATCCTGCCATTCGTGAATATATCCTGGTATCATTAAATATCTCTATTTTTTTGGATGAAGTTTTTACTGTTTGTCTGTTTTCTATTTTAAAATGTACTTTAGTGTAACTAGAGCTTGTATATTACTATAACTTTATTTATAATATTTTACCATCTGTGGGCATATATTTGCATCAGTCTCTTATTATTTTATAAGAATAATATCTAGTACTGAAAAATACAATGTTCAAAACACAATGTCCAAACATACAAATATCACCAGGCATAGTGGTATGCGCCTATAGTTCCAGGGACTCAGGACACTGACAAGGGAAGATGGATTGAGCCCAGGACTTCCTACGAAACATAGTGAGACCTTGTCTCTAAAAATTAAAAATTGAACTTAAAATAAAGCTATACATGACTAACAAAACAATGTCAAAGTAATAATACTTAAAGTTGTAATATATATAAAATTATATAAATATGTATTATAATTTTGCCTTTCAGAAACAATACATAAATTTTTATTCCCTGCAGCAATGCATGACTTACATTTTTATCTTATCAAAGACTAGCATATATAGATCATGCATCAGTATAATATAAAGCACAATTTTATGGAGGGTACTTTTGTTAAGAATTTCATATACAATATTATATAATCACTGTTTTAAAACTATGCACCATGAGCCACTACAGACAAAAAGTTCTCGTGGTTTAAAAATTCTGAAAAGCAGTAATTATGTATTACTTTCGTAGAATCAAAATGTATGTTGTCTCACTAAGACTAAGGTGTTCTGCAGTAAATAAATACATTAAAATCAAGTTAAGCTGTGTTTCCAATACACGTTGGATCACAGGACTCTTTCCTGATGCTGCATGGTACAACTCAAATATTCTGCAGAATAAATGTTGGAATAAGAAATCCTTATCAAATCTACTTTAGAAATAGCCATGTAGTTACGGAAGGGAATTTAGAATTGTTTATTTCACTAGTGTGTACTGACAAAAAGGTTATTCTGCAATGAGGAAGTAAAAAACAACATTGGTTATATTCAAAGGAATATATTAAGAGCTTGGCTATTAAATTATATTTAATAATATACTGAAAATAATTGAAATTGATCACTCATGAAAACTATTCATAGGAACCTTTTTCTGTAAAATGGCCTTTTTTGCCTTTCTAGGGGGAAAATTCTGATATTTCAGTTTGTTTTTTAATCCCTCAGAACTGGCTTAATATCTTGAAAATAAATGTATTTTACTTGAATAATATAATATCAAGTTGATGAGGATGTGATCAGCTTGAACTTTTACACACTAGTGCTAAGGATAAATATTTATACAGACCTTGTGGAAAACAATATGGCATTATTTGGAAAAGATGAACATACCTCAAGTAACCATCAATTTTACTCTTAGCAGTATACCCTATAAAAGTATTTGTATAAATTTTTTTGAGAAACTATCACACATAAGGACCTGGAAACAGCACCATTTAAAAATATAACAGAACTGTTTGCAATTCCAAACACAAAACCAAAACTTAAACAATACAAAGGCTATCAACGGAAGTTGAAATATAAACATCATGTCATCTTTAATCAGTAAATACTACAGTGCAGCAAAAACAAATGATCTTAATGAATCTAACAACACAATGGAGAAAGTTTTTAAAAAGTTCATAATGAACATATTCTTTGTAATTCCAATCATATAAAGGTCAAACGTAGACAAATATACATGGTAAAACTACTAAAACAATAGTAAGTCTAAGTAAGATATCCTGTGGTACAGAGAGGCAAGTAGGACTGAACTTGGGAGGAGCATGCATGGAACTTCAAATTAAAAAAAAAAGTATAAAAATTAAAAATACAACATGAATCTTTGTTTCATTATAAGTTGGTTTCACAACCTTGAACAAATATGACTTCACATGGCTAGGCAAGAATTTTTTTGAACAGACTCAAACACAATATATAATTAATGTCCTCAAACATTGAATGATTGAGGAAGCCTAACAGAATGAAGTGCATGCCCATTCCTTTCATTGTAAGAACAATACTGATATTCACACACATCATATATTTATGTGTACAGATACAGTTACAGAGATACATATCTATTATATTTCAACACACATGTATTGGATATCTATAAGGCCAGTTACTATTCTGGACATTTGAGATCTTATATATCAGTGAGCAAAATAAGATCCCTTCCCATCTGAGCTTACATACTAGTAGGCAGACAAAGACAGTAAAATATAAGCATGATATAAAAAGATGTTGATAGTAGGCTAGAAAAGAAAATGTTCTGCAGAAAGGAAGTAGAGCGAGTAGAAAAGATTGGATGCTGGGTGTGCTGGGAGAGAATGTTTTGATTTTTACAAAGTGGTTAGTGTAGTATTTTATTTGGTTTCAAAGCTGTCCTTGACTCTCAAGAATTCCATATTAAAGTAGAAATATACCCGGGAAAGTAAGACTTTATCAATTATCACTATTGGTGGAAATAATTAGCTATCAGTTTAAACCAAGGGAGACTTGTTAAGAGCAGAACAGAGAAAGAAAGGGATTTGAGAATGAGAACATAAGGGGAGAAGATTTTTTTTTTTTAAGTTTCCGTAACATTTATTGTTTTGTTAGCAGGCCATTCATGCCAAATAATATCAGATATAGTTATGAACAATTCTCTACGCTACAGGGAGGCTAATTGTACAACATGTGAATACTCCTACAAGTGAAAGGACCAATTTTAAAAAAATGTTTTTGTTTTGCTTTCTTTTTTGAATTGGAGTCCCACTCTGTTGTCCAGGCTGGAGTGCAGTGGCACGCTTGTGGCCCCAGCAGCCATGGCCTGCTGGGGTTCAGGCGGTCTTTCTGCCTCACCTCTTCAAGTAGCTGGGACTACAGGCTCATGCCACCATGCCTGGCTAATTTTTTTTAATTGTAGAGATGAGGTCTCACCATGTTGCCCAGGCTGGTCTCGAATCCGTGGATTCAGGAAATCCTCTTGCCTCCACTTTCCAAAGTGTTAGGATTACAGGCGTGAGCCACGATGCTGTTAATTTTTTTTTTAAAGCATTCTGTTCACTTCTGGTAAAGCTAACTACTTATTTTTATAAAGACAGCACTTTTTTTCGCCCTCAGAAAAGTCTGATCTCAGGCAGCTTTTCTTGCTTCTTCCAAAAAGCTACCAACACCACCTGAAAACATATTAGAGGTTGTATACGCACTGGAAGAGAAAACGAATTCCATATTGATAAAGGATGAAGATAGTCCTTGCCTTACTTTCTCTCTAACTCTTTTGAATATACAACAAGGAAGTGTCTTGATAATGGAATGGGGGGAGACCCAAATATGGAAGAACAGAGTTTAGCAGTCTGGATGATGAGAACACTGGGTAAGGGATTTTGAACCGTATCTTCTAGACTCAGTCCTGCTGTTATTAGTTTATGAAGCTCTGAACCTTTTGTAGCCTTCTTTTCCTTACCTTTCAAATAAAGAAGATAGCTGCAACTTAAAGATCTTTCCGACCCTGAAGTGCTATAATTTTAGTAGAAAATATCTTTTTATATACATTTGTAGTTGTCACTTACAAGTCCTTCATTTGTGAACCAACAGATTGTCTCCCCCAGTTAAGGATTCTTGTTATTTCAGGAATGTAAAGCTGGAGTTGCACTTGACTGTTTACCGAGAGATGGAGTGTGCTTTTGGATAGTTACATTATTTAAATCTGTTTCCTAATAATCATTTGTGGAAAATTAAAATGCCCACTTAATTGTTAACTAGTTCAACAATTATTTGTGGGTGTCCACCATGTGCCAAATACAGGGCGAACACGTCAACCTGAGACCTTGTCTTCTCTTTGTCTAACTTCCTTGGTTTTGGCACAGGAGGCATCTTTTATTCAAACAGTCTGAGCTCATGGGTTTGAAATTTTTTTATTATTTATTTTTATTTTAAAGATATGGGGTACAATTCAGGATTTGGTATACAAATGATCATTGTACAGGTAAAGTTTGGGCCTTACTTTGGTCTCCACTTCATTGACCTTCCATATAACCTGATTTGAAATCTTTTAACATGATAAAATAATTTACATGTAACATATTGAGGGATAAAAAGTAAAGAATTACAAAAGTCATTCTATTTGAATATATACGTCATATCACCTCCAGAAATGTTCTATGAGTCATCATATTTCAATATCTGGCTATACAACATCTGTAGAAGAGCAAGACCTGACAATTGCTGACATTTATGATAAGCTCTAAGAAAGGAAAATAAGAGCTATCATACCAAAACTCATCACACTTCCCAGCATGTGTGGCAATAATGATTTATACCTGTTATTATCTAAAGTCAAATGGCTACTAGGACCTTATGCTGATTGAGTGTTACCACTAAAGACAACATAGAAACAAATGCCCAGATCAAACCGTTAAGTGCTGTCAAAGACACTAAAGGTCTTTGACAGATCTAGGTATATGAGCTAAGCGCACATATATTTAATACCACTTAAAGTACCATGGTTCCCATCAACACATCATTTTGAAATGTGAGCTGTTTAGAGAAAATATGGGCATTTATAAATGTGTTTCAGATAAATTCATTTGAAAAATCCTATTGAAATGACTGAAAATTTCTTATGCAGTCCATAGACTAAGGAAATGAATTAGCATTGGTTGGCTTAACATGCATTAGAATAATTCAGGAGAATTGGGGCTTTTAAAACTGACATAAATCAATAAGTATACTTACTCAGGATTATCTATGGGCAAGAAACAATCAATGAGTTTGGAGGAACTGCTTTCTGAAAGCACAGCACCTTTCTTAGATTACACTATACTATTAATTTCTTTGAAAAAAAAAACCAGGTTTTTTTAGACAAAGCATTTTGGTCTCTTATTTATTTATTTATTTTTTGGTATAGCTGAGAGGAGAGAAAATAACTTTTTCCCAGGGTAACTAGCAAATGATTATTCCATTTCTAGGCCCAAAATGTGTAAAGTACAAAGAGGTTTCAATAAAACCCTTGTCAAATCTTTTCCTCTTTTACTTTAAGTCTTTCCTTGTTGGCTGATTTTTAACTGAGAATTGATTTTAACTGACCTAGCTGTGAGGTAGGCCACTAAAGGTGGGTCACTTGGGCGACAGGATTCTCACAGATGTAAGGCAGATTTTAAAAAATGACCCTTGGAGATAAAGCACTGCAAATATCAGGGTGAGTTCTATTTGACAGCTCAGTGCTGACTACTAGAATTTTCCTCTCTCCTCACATTTCATTTTCACCTGCTGTTTCTTTCTTTTTATAGCTTAGCTTGCTGTTTGTGTGTGTGTGTGTGTGTATGTGTGTGTGTGTGTTTCTGTGTGCACGTGCATATGTGTGATTGTACCGTATTGAAATAATTTGATTTTACCTTTCATTCATCATTAGATTATCCAGGTGAAGCTCAATGTTTATAGGGATCTTCAGCACAATTTGATGTGTCATTTTATTTATTTATTTAAATTTTTTATTTAAATACAATTCAGGGTTAGGTATACAGATGTTTATTATGCTGGTACCCTTGTAGATGAGGTATGCCCTCCTCCCCTGGCAGTTTCCCACTACTGCCAATCCCACCCCCACCCTCCCCTGACAGTTTTCCACTACTGCCAATCCCTTTCTTATAGTATTACAGTAGTTGCTCAAGGTCCGTTTATGAGTAAGAACATGTGATATTCTGTTCTTTGTTTCTGTGATAGATCACTCAGTCACTCAGTATTATAGCCTCTAAGTTCATCCAAGTTGCTGCGAAGTTATAATTTTGTCCTTCTTTATAGCTGCATAATATTCCATTGTGTAAATGTACAATATTTTTTAATCAAGACCTCTTTTGATGTGCAGCACGGTTGGTTCCATGTTTTTGCTATAGTGAATAGTGCTGCAACCAACATGCATGTGCAGATATCTTTTTGGTAGAATGACTTTAGTTCCTCTGGGTACATTTCCAGTAGGGAGATTGCAGGGTTGTATGAGAGATCGATTTTTAGAGCTTTTAGGAATTACCACTCCGTTTTAAATTGTCAATAGTATTGTGACTTTTGCTCTTGCTAGCTGTTCTCATGACCTATTACTGCTCAGCCATTTACTCCAAAACACAGAAGCTCAAAATAGCCATCTTTTAAAATTATAATTTGGGAAGGAGGGTCAAGAATTGAGAAAGGAGTCCCCAAGGTCATTTGTGCCTGATTCTCATGGCATCAGTGGGAGTGGCTATGGACTACATGCAAGGATGCTTCTTCCCTCACATTTCTCAACCTTTCTAACTTGTGGCCTTTCTCTCTCTCACATGGCATCAATCTCATTCTGCAGGCACTCTCTATGTGGCCTAGGATTCTAGAAATATGATTGTCCCAGGAGAGTCAGACTTTTTTATTTGGTGGCTGGCTTCCCCAGAGTGAGCATTTTAAGGGACTTAGACAAACACTGCAAGGCTCAAGATCTTGCCTTGGAGGACATGCAGTGTCACTTCTGTCACATCCCATTGGTCAAAAGGAGACACAGGATCAGTATAGATTCCAGGAGATGGATAGTCGACTGCACAACATAGTGAGAAATGTAGCCAAGAATTCACTGCAATCTTAGTCTATAGCTCTGATGCTCAAACTATTGCTCTTCTACAAAGTCTTCTAATCAGCTTCCTTGAAGTAAATACTTCCAGTAATGTAATTTTTGTTACAGTAGAAATAGTATGTGCTTTAGAGTCAAATTGGGGTTAAGCACCATCTTCTTGTTCCCTGTATAACTTTTGTTACATAATATATCTGAATCTTAGACACCTCGTTTAAAAATTTGATGGCAACATTTTGGAGAAAGGAAATTAGAAAATGTTTCAAATGTACATCGTGCAGTGCCTGGCACAAACAATTCAGTACATTTCAGTTCTCTAGTCCCTTCCTTGTGTGTTTTTCCCCAGATGAATAGTTTTCCCTAATGGAAATGATACCTATGACTTGAAAATTTTTGCTCCAATTTATCCTACATGCAATTTGCTGTTGAAGCAGTCTTCCTAAAATATATCTTTAACATGTTGCTCATTTGTTAAACATGTTTTATGACACTGTGATGGTTAATTTTAGTTGTAAACCTGACTGGATTAAGGGCTACCCATTTTTTTTTGAATAGCATTATTTCTGGGTATATCTGTGAGAGTATTTCCAGAAGAGATTGGCATTTGAATCAGTGAACTGATTAGGGTAGAATCGCCCTCAATGTGGGCAGGCACCATTCAATTGACTGAAGGCCAGCTCCGATAGAACAAAAAAGCAAAGGTAAGGTGAATTTAATCTCTTGCTCTCTCTCTCCTAGAGCTGGGACACTCTTCTCCTGCCCTTGGACATCAGAACTCTGGCTTCTTCAGCCTTTGCACTCTGGGACTTGCACCAGCAGCCTGCATGGGTACTCAGGCCTTCAGCCTTGCACTGAGTGACACCATCGGTTTTCCTGGTTCTGGGTCTTTTGGACTTCGACTGAGCCATGTTACCAGTCTCCTTTGTTTGCTACCTTATAGTCTGCCTATTGTTAAACTTCTCAGACTTCATAATCCTATGAACCAATTTCACTAATAAATCCCCACTCATCTCTCTCTCTCTCTCTCTCTTTCTCTCTCTCTCTTGTGCGCGCCCCCCCCCCGTCTCCATCTCTAAACTTATTAAATTTATTGGCTCTGTCTCTGAAGAACCCTGACTAATACAGTCACTATACTTAATAAAATGTAATCTGCCTGGACATTCAAAGCTCCTGTAGTTTATCTCCAAGTAGTATTTTACTGACTTGCACTCACTGCCACCCAGTATGAACTGGGAATTACATATTATATACTTTTGGCCCTCTCAATGACCATTTCTCTAGAATGTGCTAAATTTCTGGAACTATTCTAGATTCCAGAGATAGAAACATAAAGCTTATCTTTCCCTCTACTACAAATGCATCACATATTATCAATTAGTTGAAATTCTGACTACTTCATCAACCTAATATGGTTTCCATTCATATATTATATTCATAAATGAGTCTGGATGCTGATACCTTCCTTGTTCCTTCTGCCTCTCAATTCTTCTAACCATCAATAAATCTCTATGAACTCTTCTCTTTTCTTTCACCTTCCATTTTACAATCTTTCCTTTTTACTTTTGCTACTCTTATGTTTATACCTCTATTTCCTACCAACACAAAGGAAAATTGACTTTGTCTATTCTTCCAGTTCTAGTCTTCCATTCAATCTGTATTTAGGCATTGCTCCAGGAGTAATTCTTTTACCTGGTTAATTTTATCTTCAAGAAAAGAATTCAGCTACTTTACTTGCTTTATCTCACAGGTACCTAACTAAGACTTTTCTCTTTAGATGAACAAAAACAGAAGTAATATCACCTTTCTCTGAAAATAATCAAAACATTGGATAACTACCTTAAGTTTTAGCTCTTTGTGTGCATATCTCATGTCACTTATATTCAAAGCTAACTTTGATGTACACTTGAATTCCTTGTAACAAAGGTATATTAAGATGCCCAATTAATATCTAGAAAGTGAATTATTAAACCATTTTTACTCATATGAAATAAGTAACATAAGCTAATAATTAAAACAGTTTCCTATATTGTTTTAAAGTTTTAGATGCTACTATAGACAATTGAAAATAATTCTGATCAATTTATGTGATATAATAATAGCCAGTAATAAATTCAAAACAATAATTAGGAGAGACATTTACCTCTTCTATTTATTGACTTTGGCCTGCAAAAGAATTACTGTAGAGGTTTCTTTTCAAGATATATGAAAAAAACTTTATAAAATGTTTTAAAATGCTACCATTAATCTTTTGAGCTTTTTCTTAGTAAAGAAGTTCTATTTTGTGAGTTAGTTCTTATCAACTTACTAAATCACCTACCTTTGTACTCAACATTTCTTATTATCCTGAGTCTATGTTGTACCCAAGAAATCTTTCATGTTTAAGGTTATCTCTGGGGAAGAGAAAATATCTAAGGCCATCTTACACTCAAGAGGTTTTCTATGTTGATTAAATAGAGGATTATATATCATCTTCCAGGTGGTATTTGCTGTATGTGTATGTACAAGCGTGTGTGTGTTTATACACATGTGTATGTGTTTGGACAATTCCTAGAAAAATCTTAAATACTTGAATATAAGGTTAAGGTTGAGTGGGTACTTCACTCTTAAAAGGGGCTGGTGGGGGTGAGACAGACAGAGAGAGAGAGAGAGAGAGAGAGAGAGAGAGAGAGAGAGAGATTTCTTCTAAGTATAATTCCATTTAAAATTGGCTTAGACAAGAAAGAATGATAATTCTTATCAGCTATGGCCAATATATTTCAAGTATTTCTAGAGTTGGAAATAATTATTCACTTTGAAGTGTTTAGTGCCTCTCCAAACATATTGTATTGGAGACTTATTATTCTGCTTCATTGAGTAAACATTTACAGATCTGAAATAACTTGAAAAGTTGGGTTAACTAGAGGAAGTAGGCAATGTTATGATAGAATCACTGCAACAGTATAAAACTACTCTCATCTGTCCATATGTAAGTCCTGGGAAACGTGTCATCAAAGTTATCATTTAGTTGTTTCTAAAAGAAGCTTATAGTTTAGTAGTAAAAAATTCTATGCCATATAGTCTATAGTTGCTTTGAACTGTAAGAGATTTTAATTAGTATATTTTTATGACCATTCATTAACAAATGTTAATAATAGTCTCTGTTTTTGATTGATGTCCCAGAATAATCATTATAATTCACTCTTTCATTTTCAAAAGTTTTTCTATCTGGAAGATACATTATATCAGTAGTTCTTAAAATGTAGTCCAGTGATCTCTGGGGATATCTGAGATGTTTTCATGGAGTCAGAAAGATCAGAATTATTTTCACAATGTAATACATAATTATTTTTTATTTTTCCCTCTCACTTTCTTATGTGTGGAGTTTTCTAAAGGCTATGTAATGTGTATTATTGCAGCAGATTGAATGCAGAAGCAGATCTGAGAATCCAGCTGTCTTCTATTAAGCCAAATATTAAAGAGATTGCCTGAACATAAAACAAAGTCACTTCTCTTACTTTTTTTGTTTGTTTTGGAAAATATATTTTTTCTTAAACACACACTGAGTCTATTTTGTTTACATAATTTTAGAGGGAATTTATAAATGAATATGTATTTTCATGCTCAGCATTAATGTCTAACAGGGTAAATATTAATATATATAACTCGTATAAACATAACTCCTTTGGGCCTTCAACAGTATTTAAGAATATAAAAGGCTCCTGAGACTGAAAATTTACCTTACTGGAAAGGATTTTTTTTTCCTGTACCATTTCAATTACTAGTTTGGGTTTACTTCAATTTCTGACTTTGGAGTCATATAGTTTTATTTCCCTGGCTAAGAACAAGTTTCCTCTCATTAATTCATACATTCAAGAAATACTATGTGCCCAGCATTGTGCTGAAAGTTGAGCGTCCTGGAAGTAAATTAAGTGGATTTTGTTATGTTATATAAAAAGAAGTTTTAATCAAGTAATCATTTAAAAATGTAAAGTTCATCCATGGTAAGCTATAAAGGAAAGCTACATGGTTTATGCCTGCCTATAATATTTTGATTTGACCTTAGTGGGAAGGACAGGAAACTTTCCCTTGGGAAATTACATTTAAACTGAAATATAAAGTATGCACAAGTGTTTATGTGATGATGAGTGAAAAGACCATTGTAGAGAAAGGAAATAGTCTATGGAGAGGTCCTATGAAAGGAGGG
The DNA here is from genome assembly GCA_963574415.1 of Tarsius wallacei. Lineage (NCBI taxonomy): Eukaryota > Metazoa > Chordata > Mammalia > Primates > Tarsiidae > Tarsius > Tarsius wallacei. The sequence continues at coordinate 13,840 of CAUYQG010014373.1, read as the reverse complement.
TACATGGAGGATATGGTGAGCAAGTAATCCTCAGAAGACATAACTGGTGTGAAGATAGTAACAGCTGAGTGGATGGAGTCAGGATAAGGGTTTCAAGTGAAGAGGTAGGGAGGGGCAAAATCATAAAAGCCCTTCTCTGCATGCTATGCACATTAAGGAGATATTTCTTGTTCTTACAAAGTCATCAGAAAGCTTAAGTGGGGAAGGGTGTCACCAGGGCTTTTTAGTTTTATTTTTTAGTTCCATGATTTGATCTTCAGTAGGTAAGTGAGCATGATTTTTTAAAACAATTAATTAATTCCTGTATTATTAATTTTATTTTAAAGATGTGGGACAACATCAATAAGGGTACCTGAGCTCAAACCAGGCAAAGTGGGGACCAAAGGGAGGCCCAAACTTTACCTGTAGCATGACCACTTGCATGATGGAGTTGGAACCAAGGTGATCGTTTTCAGAAAATAGAGAAATGTGTAGGGCCAAAATTAATGTAGCTTGGTGGTGGATCAGGTATGAAGACAGGAACGAATGAAAGACCTATGAATAGACTCCTTCAGTTAATTCATGCATTCAAGAAATATTTAAATATTCAAGAAATTGATTGCACTTAAAAATATTTGGATTATGCAACTGGACGGTTGGTTAAATGTTTCACCTGGGGATGGAAAGATGCACTGACCAATAAAAATTCAGAACTTCCAAGTAAATGAAAACTCCCTTGAGGCTGTCACACATATGAACCTGCAATTCTGCAATGAAGAATGAAAATGATAGGTGGTAAACTTCAGGCTAAATGAAACAAAGAGCTCTACAATTACTCGCAGTGGAATGTGTTATTTTATTCTCTTGAAATAGAAAAAATGAATCAAGTTCAAAATCGTTTTGCCATCCACTGTTTTTAGCTTTCGAGATTCACTTTTTTCCCCCACATTCATTGTGATCAAACATACCAGGAATCAGGTGTTGCACATTTTCTCCATTAATCAGTTTTTACTGCTTTTTTTCACCTATTTTACAAGAATGAGAATCTAGAATGTACACTTGTGCTACATAATGATGTTCTGGTCAATGGTGGACCTCATGTATGAGGGTTGTTCCATATGATTATAATATCACATTTTTACTGTGCATTTTCTAGTTAGATATGTTTAGATACAAAAAACTTACCATTGTGTTATAATTGCCTACTGTTAAACAAATTAAAAAGTTTATAAAGTAAAAGTGTTACAGTAAGCTAAGGTTAATGTATTTTTGAGGAAAGAAAAAATATATATTTATAAACTTAGTGTTTTTGCCTAAGTGTACAGTGTTATAAAGTCTACAATAGTGTAAAGTGATGTCTTAGGCCTTCATCTTCACTCTTCACTCACTTACTGACTTGGTCAGCGCAACTCCCAGTCCTGAACTCCTTTCAAGGTAAATGTCCTATACAGACGTATCATTTTAAATCTTTTTATAACTGTGTTATAAAACCCTAGCTTTTCTATATATACAAATGCTTACCATTGTGTTACAGTTGCCTACAGTTTTCAGTATAGTCACACACTGTACAGGTTTGTATCCTAGGTGCAATATGCTATACTATGTAGCTGAAGTGTGTAGGCTATACCATGTAGGTATATGTGTGTGATATTAGTACACTCTATGATGTTCTTACTATGACAAAATCCCTTAATGATGCATTTCTCATAATGCATCCCTGTCATTAAGCAAGGCATGACTGTATTACGCTATTTGAGAATAGTGTACAGTAGTGTCCTAGTGTTTTGAGAATTTTTCATCTTTTTTTTTTTTAGTGTAGTGCTTATATAGATTTATAGCTGCATTTGAGAAGTAGTGTGACAATGGAGAGTGCCAGGGACCAGGCTAGGCCAACTCATTTAAGTCTCTGGGAAGAGATTCGAATAAACCATCCGGCAACTTTTACAGACAGTAAAGCTGAAGAAAACTGAGAAAAGCCTGTGGAGAAATATTTGAATCTTGGTCCTGTGTAATATGGAGTCTTGAATGAAATATCTATTCACACTTGAGACTTGGAGGTAAAAGTTGCCTTTGAAAGCTTCCAGAATCTACAATTGATTGGATGCATGATTGAGAAGTTGACTGTAATTGACTTTCTGAGGATTCTCAGTTTAGAACTTGCCCTGTTTTTGGTTTTATGAGAGACTTTACTTTGTGGCACCATGTATTTAGCATAATTATTATAGATTCCTTTTTTCCCCCCTGTTTTTGGTTACTTGTGTAATAACCTGGTTTTCTGCCTTTCCACGTTTTGCTCTGTTGTCTGCTAGAATAATTGTTCTGATGAGACAGTTCATCTGTGGTTGGGGATGCATGAGGTACTTCATCCATTTTTGTTAGTGAATTTTAATTGATTGCATGTCTGATAGATTGCAAAATACAGAAATCTTATTTTCCTCATTCTATCCTTATTCTATTTAATTTTTGATATTTGAATCATATGTTTCTAGAACTATTTGCCCTACTTTGATTCTTACTATATTTCAGCAAAAACACATTAAATTAAACAACATGGGATTGGAATGTGTGACAATTAATATACTTATTGATTTGAAAGTATGAAATGATAGAACTCAAGCTGAAATACATTATAAGTGATGTTAGTCTATGGAAAATCAGACTTCTTAAAATGAACTTACATGTTTGCTTATTAGCACTGATTTATGTCTTAATTCTTAATGTGACCAACACTTGAAAGATATATCAGTTGTCTTTCAATATTTTATAATTAGAACTCTAGTCATTCATGTGTTTTTTACTCTGTTCTTATTCGGAGTAGTGTTTATAATACTTTAGATGGTATTTTTCATTTGAAATTCTATCAGTTTTAATATCAAAAAGTAAAAGAGGCAAGGGAAGTCGTGATCTGATTAAGAAAACTTCTGACGCCACATTTCTTCATTTGGTTTGAAGCATTTTCTGCCTTAAAATCACACAGATGTTATATCAGACACATAAAATAGTCAATGACAGTACATATAATTTAATAATACTCACTTTATAAACATCAGTCAAAGCTGAGTAGAGCTTTATGATTCTCTTCTGTCTTCGAGCTATTCATATAGGTGTGCTGGCTTACAAGAAACAATTACCATATTGAAGAATGTGCTTGCCGGTTGTTTTTTCTGTATGGATGGAAGTGAAAATATTTTCAGGAAAAAAACCCAAAACACCCCACAGTTGTTAGCTAACTTTTCCTTTGCAGTAAGTGATGCAAAGCATTATTTTAAGGGAAAGATGAAAGAAGCTGCAAAGGCCATTTAAACTTGAACTCTTCTGCATGAAGGCCATCCACCCCAAGCCTATCAATCACATATGACTACCAGTCAATCTTTGCAGACTGTAATTTCTCCAGCTAAAGGTAAGGCAGTGAAGCCATCCCCAGCTGTGATGAAACTTTTATGAAGGAAAATTTATACTAGTGGTACCTGATGCTCAGTTGGGAGCTGATTAAATGATTTATTCTTTGCCAGATCAGAAAACTAGGCAGATTAAAAATTGTGGCAATCCCTTTTCATAGTGCACATCCTTGTCTTCAGGTCATTGCTGAGAGAAATTGTCAGTGTGGTTCAAGGACAGCTCAGCAGTTCTTACTTTCTCAAGGCAAGTCATTACTTAAGTGCCTTGATGTATATTTTTAAGAGCAAAGCCGACTTTCCCCTATAATTACAGCTCTGCCAAATAAGATGTTAATTTACAGTTGTTTGGGGTTTTAAGAGGCAGGACATAAATTAAATTTACTTAAATATCCTCCAGAAGTCTTATCTTTCAATTTCAAGACACACGTAACTTTAAATGAGGATTTTAAACATGCCAGTAACTGTCTCAGAAAATGGAGAGAGACTGAAACACACCAACTGAGCAAATCTGGCCAAGTGCAGGCAGGGCTAGAGAAGTCTAGCCAAGTAGGAAGAATGTGTTGCATATTATGGGCTAGGAAAGGCAGTGAGTCTAGCAGTGATAGGCCTGAGCAATTCTTTCACATATAATACATTTTTATTCTGATACGTTTATTTTTATCAACATTGTTTTAGTCATTTAAATAAGGATCAATAATGATAAATATTTATTACTTATCTTACACAAAACATGGTAGGTTTGACAATTTAAAGAGATAAGTTGTAATAAGCCTCAGATTTGCTACCGAGCAGTGTCAGTCGGGAAGTTTCCTTTACTAGAAAGTAAATTTGGGAAACTGACATTAAACGGAACAAAACAATGAGAAGTTCCCATATATTTAATTTCCTCTCATTCATGGTGTTGCCATTGCTCTTTGCCTATGTTTTTAATTTTATCCTTTGCTCTTTGCATTATTATTGTATATACATATCTACTTTGCTAGACTGATTTTTTAACTTATTTCTGCCTTAAGTGTCTATAACAGTGTCTGGAATGAAACAGATCCTGCATAAACATTTGCTGTGTAATTAGAGGAACAAATAAATAAAACAATTTAGTTATCAAAGGTCCTGGTAACCAGAAGTCATATAATATATTTCTGGGGCACAGAATCCAGGCAGATAAAATACAAGAGCACTGTATGCTGGTGTCCTTTTAAGAAGCACCATCAACATATTTAGACATAAAATTGAAATGGTATAAATGTTATGCAGGAGCCCTAGAGGAAACCATATTGAACTGACAGAAGGATAAGAGGTGTTCAAGAGGCTTAAAGAGGTAACTTTAAAAACTGCATTGAGCTGGGCACGGTGACTCACGCCTATAATCCCAACAATTTGGGAGGCCAAGGTGAGAGGATTGCCTGAGCCCATGGGCTCAAGACTAGCCTGAATAACTTGGCGAGACATCATCTCTATAATAAATCAAAAAATTTCATTGGGTGTGGTGGCTTGTGCCTGTAGTTCCATTAGTTCCAGCTACTTGGAAGGCTGAGGTGAAAGGATCACCTGCCCAGTAGGTCGAGGCTGTGGCAGCTGTGAGTGTGCCCCTGCACTCCAACGGGGGCAACAGAGTCAGACTCAAAAAAACAAAACCTATATTGAAGAACTCTTCAAAACATATACATTTTCACACCAACATCTTACTTATGAATTAATATTTTATTTAAAATAAATGTTAGGGGTTCTGTTTCAAACTTCTGCATGTGGTCAGTCAGTTTTCCCAGCACCATTTAGTGAATAGATTTCTCCTCTCCCCAGTGGCTGGTAGTGGCGGCTTTGTTGAAGATTAGTTGGTTGAGAAGTTGAGGTTTTGCTTCCGGAATCTCTGTCCTGTTCCATTGGTCTATATGGCTGTTCTTGTACCAATACCAGGCTGTTTTGATTATTGTAGCCTTATAATAAAGTTTAAAGTCCGGAAGTGTGATACCTCCCACTTTGTTCGTTTTGCTGAGGATTATTTTGGCCCTCCACTTTTTAACTAAGGGTCACTCCAGCACTTGAATCATTAATTTCTAGTTTATTACCTGACACATGGCCGTCTGTTGCTTCAGCATGATTGATAGTGTCTGTTTTTTTGTTTGCTTGAACGTTTGCTTTTCCTAACAGAGTCTTTTGGGGCTTCTCACAAACCTGAGTCAGGTTTGAAACATTCAAAGAAATTGGATGATGTGAAGCAAAAACCTAGAGGAATTGTTTTGTATTTAAAGGAGCAAATGTCACAATTCCCGTCTGGGACAAGTTTGTGCCCAGTTTGTAGCAGTAGCAATTCTCCAGGTGTGTGGTGGCCTTTTCAGTGACCCACATATATACTCTGTCATACACTCTAAAGCACTGAGAAGAGTCTAGACAGCCTGAGATGACTGATGGGTGCCACTATCTAAAGACACCTGTCTTCAATGTGTAAGAGTGGCTCCTTTCATTGAGGAAAAGGCCCTTCCTCCGAGCACACCAGGAAGTCAAATGAAAGGTGAGAATGGTCCCCATTTATTGAACACCTGCTGTGTTCAAGGAATTTCACAAGGATTATCTCTTCTTATTCTCACAGCAGCACTGTGAGGTGGGAAATGGTGGAGTCATCCTCATTTTACAGGAAACTGAGGACAAGAAGGATTTAAAAACTCACGCAACCTTAGTCAGCCTGTAAGTAGCATAGCTGGGACTGGAATACAGTTTGTGAGAGGTCACTGCCTGTGTGGTTTGCCACCATCCTGGATTGTTTCTTAGAGTTCCCCAGTGCATGAAGATGGGACTGAAATTGGACTGTAGATACCATTTAATCACTATTTGGATTTTCTCAATTATAAGATATCATCGGGTATCTTAAGAGGCATCATCGGTCTTGTTAAATTATACAACAGGGTAGTGGTTAGGGATGTTGGCTCTGCCTACCTCTGCCACTTAATAGAGGTATGTGTGGGTATGTGGGGAGATGACACCTTGGAGAACTTACTTAACCTTTTTGTGCCTCAGTTCCCTCAATTGTCAGAGAGGATAATAACTGTATCTAACTCATAAGGTTACAAATATGTTAATACAGATAAAAGACTTAAACTATCACCTAGCGTATATTAAGTTGTATATATGTGTTAGCAATTATCAGTGTCATCATCATCATCCTCTCCACTATCATCATAATTATACATTCTGACTTCAGAAATGATAAAATGCGAAAAAAGTGATATTTATTTATTTATTGACTTAAAACAGTAGAACAGTTTATTCTCTCATAGTTCAGGAACATTCTCCATTCCTAGATCTACTCCCCCAAAGATCACTGCTCTTATTAGTTTCTTAATTGTCCTTCTAGAAATTCTCTCACTAGATCAAGTGTATATATACACACATATATCCTTAAGTTCTGCAACTTGTTCTCCAAGTTGCTCTGCAAATTACTCTCATTTTTGCTTTATTCACTTTAATTGCATATTTTATGCTTTTGCTTGACATATAGATCCACCTCATAGTTTTAACAACTCTATAGTGTTCTGTACTAAGCTGTACCATACTTTACGTAAACTTCTCCAGTTGTCACGCTTTTGAATTTGTATCATTTTGCTCTTACAGAGAACAAGGCAGTGAACATCGTCATGTACTTAAGTGAAGTATGTACATAGGATAAATTCCCAGCAGCTAAATAGTTATGTCACAAGTGTGTACATTTAGCATTTCTATAGACAGATGCTGTGCCACTTTATTCTGCCATCAGCGGTAAGTGAGAGTGACTCTCTACCCATAACCTTGCTGATTTAGGGTGTTATCACTATTTTCAGAGTACTTTGACGTACAGGAGTTTGTAGTTTTCATGGATTCATGCCTGTCACTTTCTTTATAGTTTCCTTGGGGAAAAAAGTGCTTTTTAAAAGTGAGGAAATACCTTGAGCAATTATAATACTATAAGACAACATTTGGCAGTAATGGGAAACTGTCAGGGAAAGGGGGCTGGGATTGGCAGTTGAGGGAAACTGCTAGGGGAGGGAGGGGCGTACCTTATCAACAAGGGTACCTGCATAACTAATGTTTGTATACTTAACCCTGACTTGTACCCCACATCTTTATAATAATAATAAAAAAAGATTGAGATACCAAAAGCTCTATTATGCAGATAATCATTTACTAAATCCAATGCATATGTAACTATAAAATATAATATGCCATTAACATAATTTAAAATATGACTTAAGGTGTGATGCTATTGAAATATTCTAGATACTCATGAACCAGAATTGCTCAGAAAAAATTTAGTAATGAATTCAATTTACTTGACCAGCCATCTTTGGTCACTAGAAACTTAACTATAAATGTCAGTTTTGTCGATTTATTTCTTGTCTCTATTATTTGTTAGTTTTTTTAATTGATAAGTTGGAATTAATAAAATTATTATAACTCAATTTTCTAAATAAAATATTTTAAAGTTAGCATACTGGCATATATAGGAGACCACAACATATACATGATATAAGATTCTTTGTTCTTAGGTATTAATAAAACTTGTAGGCATTAACCGTGAGAGAACTGTCCATTTTTTTCTCTTGCCATTTTGCTTAATTTAGACTGAACATGTCCTTATAACATAACTGACATGGTAATTTCAGAGACATCTCAATATACAAAAAATTCAGTCCTTAAGATAGTCTTCATTATGTATGTCTATGTAACTCTGATATTTTATTTATGTTGCTATTGATCCATCAGAGATTTTCTTAACTATCATAGCTGTATATGATTGCCTGGGAATTATTTTTATGCTGGTAGAAAGGAAATTTATAGATTAGCTGGACTTCTGATGACAGTGAAACAACTTCCATAGAGTGTCAAAGAAGATATTTATTCCATTTTTTAAAGTATTAGCTGTCTATGATTGTTTCCTGTGTTGAACGATTATTTCTCAAAATATCAATAAATAAAACTGTATAAAGGTGCTCAAAAAAAAGTGAGGAAATAGGGGCAACGCTTTCAGGTCCTCTCCCACTGTGGGAGCTTTTCTGTCCTCTCAGTAAATCCTGCTTTCTCACTTATAAAAAAAATAGATAAAATAAAATAAAATAAAAGTGAGGAAATAGAAGACAGTGTTCTGATTCAATGACTGCTGGCCTATATTGTGCATATTGACTTATAATGGCATCATCTGTTTGACCTGAGCACTAGCCACTTCTGCCACCCCAGAGGTCACTTTTTCCCTAAAATCTTGGGTAAAGAGGTTTTGCCCTTTCACATTTACTCTTCAGTTGGATGTTCACTGGGCAGTCACTTCTCTCGGTTCAGATCCTTCTGAGCCACTCAGTGATTTTTTTCCTGCAGGCCACTGCTCACTAGGAGCTGAGCTTGTCACCACTGGAACTGGACTGCAGACACTATTTAATCACTATTTGGATTTTCTCAATTATAAGATATCATCGGGTATCTTAAGAGGCAGCATTAGTCTTGTTAAATTATATGACAGGGTAGTGGTTAGGGTCATTGGCTCTGCCTACTTCTGCCACTTAATAGAGATACGTGTGGGTATGTGGGGAGATGACACCTTGGAGAACGTAAGCTCCTGGACAGTGGTCCTTCTTGTGCTGCCTCACCTCTGCCCTACTCTGAATGTGGAACTGGCCCTCCTCCTGTGGCAGACAGAAAGAGGGCTGATAGCAGTTGAAAGTGTTCCTTTTGAAAATCAATCAGCAAGCTCTGAAAACTGCTAGATTGGTTTTGCTTGAGAAAACCAAATAGCCAAAGACTGACCGGAAATGCAAAAGAGTGGCCAATTCACAAACTTACCCAAATCCTCTCTTTTTGAAGTTATCAGTTTACAACCCCTGCTTGCTATGCATTTCCTGGAGACCATTTGTTCTTTGAAAATCTGATTTTGCTGAGTACAACCTTGTGAATCCCAAAGAAAATGTGTAATCACTCAACACGACCCCCCCTCCCTTACATAAACTAAGGTATAAGACCCCTCTCCTCTCTCCCCGGGGTGCTCAGCCTTAGAGCATTAGCTCCCTGAGTCATGCCAGTGCTAGTATAATAAAACCGCCACTTCCTAAAATAGCCTCGGTGTCACGGCCTCTCTGTGTTCCTGCTACACTCCCCTTACTGCTCATCCTGTTGGTCCCCACAAGCCCATCACACAGAGTTTTGTAGGAGCAGCAGAATGTTTGGAAGGGTTGGGGGTAAGGGTAAAGAAGAATTACAGTGAGGGAGGGAAGTTTGCAAAACTCTACACTCAAAATGGCATTTGCCTTTGTGTTGTGAAACAGAAAAGCATGAAATAATTTATCCCTACACAAGGGCCCTTTTGGGGCATGTTGCTGGGTGGGTTGCAGTGTGATGCTCCATGGGTTCCTTTGACTCACCACAGAAAAGAATTTCAGAGTGAATCAAAGTACAGTTTAATACAGAATTTGAGAGAAAGAAGTCGGCCCCACAAGCATGGGTGTCTTAAGAGAAATAACTGCTTTTGCCTTTGACAAAAATCTTTATATACTTTTACAACAAATATTATTATGCTAAATCATGAACTGAGAGGGTGGGCTGCAAGTGTCTGATCACACTATCTCTCCACCTTTGATGAGCGAATTCCCTATTTTTTCTGTGATTTGTTGCACTGGTAAACCCATATTCCAGCCTGCAAAGTGGTCAGGTCTGGTTGATCAGTCTGCTGAAGGTTGTGTGCCATAAAAGAAACATGTCTGACCACTGACCCTATTTTAGTTTAAACTGCCTACAAGAAGGGTATCTATCTATGTCTAATTTGCAATGAATAGCTTGCCTTGGGCATGCCCCAGTTCTTGGCTTTGCTCTCCCCTGTTGAAGACTATGGAGGGCCTCCCTTCACAATAAGGACTCCATTTTCTTTTCTTTTTTAAATTTTTTTAAATTTTAAAGATGTGGGATACAATTCAGGGTTAGGTATACAAATGTTGATTATGCAGGTACCCTTGTTGATGAGATGTGCCCTCCCTCCCCTGGCAGTTTCCTTCAACTGCCAATCCCACCCGTTCCCCTGATAGTTTCCCACTACTGCCAATCCCTTTCTTATAGTATTGTTCAAGGTCTGCTTTTGAGTGAGAATATATGGTACTCTGTTCTTTATTTCTGCGACAGACCACTGACTATGATAGACTCTAAATTCATCCAAGTTGCTGCAAAGTTCATATGTTTGTCCTTCCTTATGGCTGCATAATATTCCATTGTGTATATATACCACATTTTTTTATCCAGTCCAGCTTCGATGAGAAGCATGGTTAGTTATATGTCTTTGCATATGCAGGTATCTTTATGGTAGAATGACTTGGGTTCCTCTGGGTATATTCCCAATAGGGGGATTGCTGGGTCATATGGAAGGTCAATTTCTAGTTCTTTCAGAAATCGCCACACTGTCTTCTAAAGAGGTTGCACTAGTTTGCATTCCTACCAGCAGTGTAGAAGTGTTCCTTTTTCTCTGCATCCTCGCCAGCAACTGTTGTTGTTTGTTTTCTTAATGATAAGGCCTCCATTTTCTTTTTTTTCTTTTGAGTTGGAGTCTCACTCTGTCGCCCAGACTGGAGTGCAGTGGCACGCTCCCAGCCACCACAGTCTCGACCTGCTGGGCTCTGGCGATCCTTCCGCTTCAGCCTTCCAAGTAGCCAGAACTACAGGCGCGTGCTACCACGCCAGCTAGTTTTTGCTTTATTGTAGAGATGAGGTCTCACCAAATTGCCTGGGTGGGTCTGGAACCCGCAGGCCCAGGCAATCCACTTGCCTCGGCCTCCCAAAGTGCTGGGATTACAGGCTGAGCCACCAAGCTCAACCAGGCCTTCATTTTCAAGGTGGAAAGTACCACCCTTTTTAAGAGAAATCCTACCCCATCATAGCAAACTTAGAGCACTTACTATATGCTAGGCACTGCTCTAAGCACCTGATCAGTATTAACTACTGTATCACATTGATTCTGAAATATACCTGTTTCATATTTTAACATTTCTGAAACCAGGATGAGTCTCAAAATCAGTGGCATATAAAGTTTAAAGGGTAACTTGTTGTTGTTGTTGTTTTTCTTTCTTAGTGGTACATAAAATAATGGTCTGTCTTACCATTGATGATGTCTTGGATTCAATGAGATGTAACAATTTAATCCTCACAATGACTCTATTATGTAGGGACTATTTTTGATCAACATTTTGCAGATGATGGAATTGAGGCTCAGAGAGGTTACACAGCTAGTAACCTCAAGGTTTCTCAAGGTCACATTGCCGTTAATGCGAGATTTGAACCTAGGCATCCTGACTCAAGAGCCCATACCCCTAGGAGATGATCTGCTCCTCCTGGATTAACACCTCTTTCATGTGTCCCCTGAAGTATCAAGGATGGTACAGTCTGATTCATACCAAAAAGAGGAGAAATCTTTTCCAAAGCTTCTCAAAACCTGCCCAGATGGCCCTGGGGAGTTATATTGTTAAGCGAATCAAGTGCCATCATTGTGTTTCTGCCTCACCTTTCAGACCCAATGAGGCAGGAGAGGGGGGGTGTTCCAGAGGCATAAAAAATGGGCCTGTCACAGAACCACCTACTCCAAGAATTAGCAGAGGCTTTGAAATGGAAAGCGTTTTCTTCATTTTGGAGGCCAGGTCATATTTCAAGGCAGGGTTTCCTCCTGCAGTCTCTGAGAAAGGAGGCTGGGTGAAGATTCTTCTGTCCTAATAACATCCCTGAGGTTGAGAGATGAGAGGAATGAGCAGTGGCTGTCCTTTCAGTTACATATAGCAGTGATGTAATATATTGTGTCTTGTCTATTAAATGTGTGTCTTCGTTGGGTGTGGTGGCTCACACACATAATCCCAGCACTTTGGGAAGTTGAGGTGGGAGGAATACTTGAGACCAAGAGTACAAGACCAGCCTGGGCAACATAGTTCCCCCATCTTTACAAAACATAAAAAATAGCCAGACATAGTGGCACGTGTCTGTAGTCCTAGCTACTCAGGGGCCTCAGGCAGGAGGATCACTTGAGCCCTGCAGTTCAAGGTCACAGTGAGCTATGATTGTGCCACTACACTCCAGCCTGGGTGAAAGAGCAAGACCCTGTCTATAAATGAATGAATGAATGAATAAATAAATATGTCTGTTTCATCCACTTATTCCCTATGGTCCTGTGACAAAGAGAAAGAAGTTTGACACCAGAAGCAGAGATTGATGTCTCAAATTGTGTTTGCATTAAGCAAGCAAAAAGCCAGAATACTTCTAATAAATGAGGATGGCCCATCTCAGTCCCATTGCTAAAAATTGGAGGGAAGCAGCTATAGCATATAAAATAATTCATGAATCTGGGAGCAGTCTAATCTAAGTGTTTGCAAATGCTGCAAAATGTGCAGTTTGTGTTCTTCCTTTTGTTGCACAGACCTTGGTAAAACAGGGTTTTCATATCATTAGGCAAGAAAAAGCAAATTGAAGAATAAACTTAATACTATGTCTGACATAAGGATCATGGAATTTCATTCTTAGTAAGTGGATGTCAGGGAAATTTTTGAAAAGGGGCACCTCACTCTTCTCATGTTTACATGTTTTGTGTTCTGTGTCATATTTTGTATAAATATGTAAATATGTTTTGCTTTATCTTGTGATATTTTGTACATTTTAGTGTTAATTAAATTGATTTAATTTCTTTTTAGATGCTACAAGAAGTTGCCCAATGGAAGTAGGCAAGATTTTTATTATTATTTTTTATTGCATATATTTAAGGTATACAGCATCATGTTTTGATATACTTATCTTGATTTAATTTCTGTATTTAAAAATTCTGTAATAGGGGAAATTTAGGGAGTGACAGAAATGTCCTGTATCTTGATAGTGGTGGTTGTTATACAACTATGTGTTTAGAAAAATGTATAAAATTGTAGACTAAAAACAGGTGAGTTTTACTGCTGTAAATTAAAATTCAATAAACCAGTCTTTACAAAGAAAAAAAAAATTCTGTAATAAAGACTGCATCAGCATGTGGATCACATGTTGGTCTCTCTCTCTTTTTTTTTCAACAGCTAATTGTGAAAACCACATTTTGCTTTCCGCTATTTGCATGTGCTATCTGTGCACCCCTGTTGTTGTGTTAGCAATAGGTTATCATTTTAAAAGTATTTAATGGTTAAATACACTTGAAAATGTCCAATAGGCACACTGAACTTTTAAACTGAGAGTTGTGTAATATAAATTAGCCTTTCTGAAGGTCGGCCTTGAAAGAATTTGCCCTCCAGTTGTTGTTTTTTTTCTTGTATGAGACCCCCTCCCCCCCCCAGGTCTTTCCCATGTTTCTTTTATGCTAATAGTTTTGGAAACATAGCACTGCTCCGTTTGCCTTTAAAAATCATTTGAAGCCGGGCTCGGTGGCTCAGCCTGTAATCCCGCGCCTTTGGGAGGCTGAGGTGAGTGCACTGCCTGAGCCCGCGGGTTCGAGACCCGCCTGGGCAAGC
>CAUYQG010014371.1:0-17877 GCA_963574415.1 Tarsius wallacei | reverse complement strand
AAATACAAAGGAGTTAGGATTAACTTTAGTCATTAAGTGTTGTGTATGCATAAGTTTTAAAAGTTATTGATCATTAGAATATTATATTAGAAATGTTGTATTGCTTTTGAGGAATATTAACCAAGCATGAGGAACTGTAAAATAATTTTGGGATTGCCCTCCCTCATGCTTGAGGAAGCACCTGGTGGGTGGGAGACGCTCCCCACCCACCTCGCCTTGTGTTCATGTAAATGTCTTGTGATTTAATTGAGATTGCCCTCCCTCATGCTTAAGGAAGCCCCTGGTGGGTGGGGGACGCCCCCCACCCACCTCGTCTTGTGTTCATGTAAATGTCTTGTGATTTAATTGGGATTGTCCTTCCTCATACCGGAGGGTGGGGGACACCCCTCATCCACCTGGCTTGTGTTCAGTGAAAGTCTTGTGACTTAGCCCGCGAAATTTGGGATAAAAGGAGCATGGAGACCTCCATTAAACGGCTACTGCTCAATCCGTTTGAATGGTGGTCCATTCTCTTTCTTTCTCTCTCTTTCTCTCTCTCTCTATATCTACCTCTCCTGCAGAATCGGCTTCTGCACTAGACAGGAGTCTAATCCCTTTGTTCCCCAGGAATAATTGCCAATGCCACCACACCTTTCCAGGGACACTCTAAATCTCTCTGTGGGGGCTGGTCCCCCACAGGATTTTTCACTACTTTTTCTGTTACGTCCCTGAAAGACCAATTTCTTGTACAAAGTAAAATGGCATTTGAACTAGGTCACAACTCATGGGAACATAATTTGAACACACTCCTTTGAGGGTCTGTAGGAAGATCTGGGGGATGAGAGCTACAATAATCTAATATAGTCACTGGGGAAGAATAAATTACTGCTCTTCAAAAATTATATTTTTGAAATAATTACATGAGAATCTGTCAGTGGTGTCTATAAGAGAGTTAAAACAGAATTTACAATTGAGTGGTCTATCCACCCTTGGATGTAGCTCAATGTCTTGAGATAAATTTGCAGTTCAAATGATAAAAAAACCCGAAATTCCTCCAAGGCAGCCACTTCATTCAGAAAAGTGGTCAAAGGATGTCTAAAATTGGATAGAATAAACATTCAGCTGGCCTGCTGATAATTTTTATACAATATCTAAATATTTTGATTTGATACATCTAGCCTGAATTGAAGACTTGTTTAATTTTAATGATATATAATTTCAGCCAGACAATAGGTCCTATAGTTCATATCAATGCATGCTGGACATAGACATGTGTAATCGATTATTGTTTAGGTCAAATGTGAACTCAGTGTTAGCATATTACCTCTTTGTGCTAGTGAAGTTTGTTGGTAGTCCTGGACTGAGAGATACTAATGTAGGAAAGGAAGGCCAATATACTTTGTCGGTTTTTTTAAATTAAAATTTATCTTTGTCAATGTAATTAAAGCCTGTGAGAAAAGTTTTCTGAAAAATATGTAACTACAGACCCAATTATACACTGCTTACAAGAGGCACAACTTAAATATAAACCGTGCAACCATTAATTATAAGAAAGTATGAGTGACTATATTAGTATCAAAGAATAGACTTAAGACAAGGAATCTTATTAGCGCTCATTTCAAAATAATAAAACAACTGATAGGATTAAAATGAGAAATAGACAAAAACACAATTATAGTTAGCAGTTTTAACAATTCTTTTAATAATTGGTAGGAAAAGCAGATGATGCACAATAAGAAAGAATATAGACAACTTGAACAATACTATAATTCAACTTAAGATAATTTTCATTTATAGAACTATATTCAACCATTATAGAATAAACATTCATTCACCAAGATAGACTATATAATGGGTCATAAAACAAATCTTAATAAATATAAAAGTATTGGATCATACAGAGTATATTCTTTGACTACAATGGAATTAAATTAGAACTAAAAATAAGAAAATAGCTGAAAAATCCCCAAATACCAAGAAACAAGCCATATACTCCCAAATAACCCATGAACAAAAAAAGAAATCACAGGGGAAATAATTCAAACTCAATGATAAAAGAAAACACAACATAGTAAATGCAGCAAAAAAATAGAATTATTAGGGAAAATTATAGTTCCAAACACTTGCATTACCAAAGAAGAATGGCTAAAATTAATCACCTAAGCTTTCAACTTAAGGCACTAGAACAAACAAGTGAATTAAACACAAAATAAATGAAATGAAGGAAATAATAAAGATCAGACCAGAAACCAGTAAGATATAGAATAGACACATATTAGAGAAAAATCAGTTACCTCAAAGGTTGGTTCTTTGAAAAATCAATAAAATTAAAAACGTCTAGTTAAACAACTGATAAATTGATGTTCTTTTAACTAGACTAATAAAAAATGAGAGATAAAGTACAAATTACTAATATCATAAATGAAGAAGGATATTACTATGAATTCTACAGATATTAAGAGGATAATAAAGAATATTGTGAGCAAATTTAAGTCATTAAATTTAACACCTAGGTGACATAGAAAAGTTCCTTAAAAGATACAAACTACCAAAATGGACACAAGAAGAAACAGAAAATGTGAATAATCCAAAATATGTAGAATTAAATTTAACTCATAATAAAATTCTTCCCTCAAAGGAAACTCCATACAAGATGACTTCACTATAAAACTATCAAATAGTTAAGGAAGAAATAAAATCAATTTTATCCAAACCCTATGAAAATATGAGGCCACCATAACTCTGATACCCAAATCAAATAAAGACATGAAAAAAAAACCCAACTAAAACAAACCACAGAAAAACATCCCTCATAAACATGGACTCCAGCATGCCTGACAAAAATATTAGCTGATTTAATTCAGTGATACATAGAAATGATTGTACATCATGAGAGTGGCATTTCAAGAATACATTATTTGATTTAACGTTAAAAAATAAAGCAGTGTATTTCACTACAAGTAACAGAATAAAGGAAAAGATTTTCTGATCAATTCAATTTATGCAGAAAAAGCATTTGATAAAATTAAAACCTATTTATGATGAAAAGAAATCTTAGCAAACTAAGAATAGAAATAAATTTAATCTGATGAGGGAAACTATGAGAAATGTACAGCGAACATCATAGTCAGTGGTAAACAAAACAAAACAAAAAACTGAACTCTTTTCTCTTAAGACTAAGAATAAAACAAAAATTATTCATTATCCTAGATTTTGTGTTTATTACTACTGGGCTTCTTCTTTATGTATGTGTGTGTGTGTTTTTCTTCATCATCTATGATTCTATGTGTGTGTGTGTTTTCCTAACCACCTATGTTGTTGGCTATAGCTTTGTTCCTTCATTTTCTCTGTATGTTATATTTCATTGTGGGAACAAATCACATCTTATCGACTATCATCTAGATGTTTAATTTGTTTCTGGTTGTTATAATATCATTGGTCTTTGAGACAAAATGTAGAATATCTTGATGTAAACTTATAATTTAAACATTTAACAACAGAAAATTGTTACCAACATTGAACTTTCAAATATTTCATGACTTTCTATTTGACAGTTTCTTGTGGCCTCAAGGGTTATATAACAAAAGTGAGCGTGTTTTATTCTCTCCCAAGCTTTTTGCCGGTGTAGATAGCGCTTGCTAATAATTCATATGTCAGCTTTCAATTCTGTGTCATTGGTTCTTACACTTTGAGGCCTTAATGTGGCTGTTTAGGCAACTTAGAGTGAATAGAAACCTTTCTATTATTATACCGTCAAGTGCTTTATACTAAGGAAGTACCAGGAATGGCCTATTCTACTCATCGTGGAGAATAGAGTGATCCAATTTTAGATGTGAATAGAATCTTAGGCATAATGTAGTTTTTTAACAAATGAATAAATTGAGTCCTGGAGAGAGAAAATAATGAAGTCATGAAGGTTATTAGAGGCGTAGGAAAGACCCCAGTGTCTGTGGGGTGAGTGATTGTCTCTAGATAACCAATTAGCATGCAAATAAGTTACATTAGAGGCAAAATGCATGAACCTGCCAAGATCATTAATGCATTAACAGAATTACCTTTATTAGATTGGCTCACTGTTACCTAGCAGAAAGCAGGCCTGAGGGAAAGGTTCCAAGGGAGGGTCAGTTTTGACTATTTCTTTAGCTAGTCCTATTTGTCTGGGAATGGAAGGTCCAAAGGAGAGGCTCAGGAGAGTGCCTTAGGGCTGGTCCTAAGGAAGCAAATAAAGGCATTGGCTTCTTTGGAGACTGGAGTTGGAATGGGAGTTTAGGGCAGAGATCAGCATCAACACAGGATGAATATAGTTAGAGGTGTGATGAATTGATGAATGTGTTAATGTGCTTGTTTTCACATGAACATTTCTGTGTGCAGGTGAGAAATAGCTACTTCCTGCTTTTGTTTAGGGCAGGCTATGATCACCTTGGATTCTCTTGGGTTTTTTTGTTTTTTATTCCTTATATTCCCTCTTCACTGTTGTTTGTTCTCCCATGTGCTCATTTTTCATTTTCAGTGTCTCCATCTTTTTCCTCGAAGTCTTCACCATTCCTACATTGGACTTGGACAATTTTCTTAACTAGTCTCCTTGTTTTGCCCCTTTCCCTATTCATAGAACTTGCTCATTGCACCAAATTTATCATTCTTCTGCTGTTCAAAATCCTTCAATGACTCCTCATTAGTACAGAACAAATTCAAATGCTTCTGCTTCTCAGGCAAAATATATATCAAAATATTATTAATAACAGCAGCTATCTTGCACACTTGAGGCTTTGTTGTTTTTAAAGTGACAACCTCTGTGGAAAACAGTGTGGCAATTTCTAAAGACCTAAAAATCAACCTTCCATAAGACCCTGCAATTCCCCTCCTGGGAATATACCCGGAGGAACTCAAATCACTCTTTGAAAAAGATACCTGCACACGCATGTTTATTGCAGCATTATTCACAATAGCAAAAACAGGGAACCAACCGTGCTGCCCATCACTGGATAAAAAAATGTGGTACATATACACGATGAAATATAATACAGCTATAAAGAAGGACAAAATTATGAACTTCACAGAAACTTGAATAGACTCAGAGTCTATAATACTGAGTGATCTATCACAGAAATAAAGAAGTGAGTATCACATGTTCTCACTCATAAGCAGACCTCGAACAATTTTTGTTACACTATAAGAAAAGAATTGGCAGTAGTGGGAAACCGCCAGAGGAGGGGGACAGGATTGGCAGTAGCAGGAAACTGCCAGGGAAAGGGGGTACACCTCATCAACAAGGGTAGCTGCATAATGAACATTTGTATACCTAACTCTGAATTGTACCCCACATCTTTAAAATAATAAAATAAAATAAAACAGCAAAATAAATAAGTAAAGTAGGTTTCTATCAGACTCCCTCTAACCTCTGAACCCTCTTCTAATCACTCTAAACCATTGCTATAACCAGCTGGTCTGACAGTCTCATCTTCTAACGCGACTCCACTCCTGCAACCATGCTACATCTCAGAATCTGCACAAGTGATGTTCTCAGCACAGCAGCGAACAATGTGTGCCCTCCCTGCCCTGGCTGGCCAGCTCAAGTCCTGTTTTGTCTGCTGGATCTGTGTTGATTTTTCCAATATATTTTCAGTTTAGTCATTGTAAAAGCCAATACATAACAAATGAAATAAAGCAATAATAACCACTATTTCTTGAGTGCTATGGAGTACAGGACTATTCTAGTTGGTTTCTACACCTTATCTCATGTAAGCCCCTCTTCAAACCTTGGTAAAAAATTGCTGGTTTAGGTCCCAATATTACTCACGTTTTTCAGAGAAGGAAACTATAAATGACAGAGATGTCCTTAGAGTCAGTGTCTAACTCTGAGCCCCTCCAGCTTCTGTGATGCACTGCCTCCCCTTTTTATGGCCTGTGTTAATGGCAGCACACACCACTCATTTTTTGCATAGATGCCTAGTTGTTTTAGTGTCACTTAAAACCTCCTTTACAGCAGCTGAGACCATCCAGTGGCCTGACCAGTGCTATGAATGTCATTTCTATATTTGATTTTCTTTAGTTCAACAGTGTTTTTCAGAGATACTGCCTCAATTCTTTCTAGATATAAGGTGAATGGCAGTATATAGATACAATGCACTCATGCTAAGGAATTAGTGCTTCACCCTGCAGGTTATGGATGGTTTCGAGAGGGGGATAACAAAGTCCAATTCATTTTTGTTTCTTTGTTCTTCTCTGGTAGTGCTGTGGAGGATGGATTGAAATAGGAAAGAGTTGTGACTGGAAAAAGTTATTGCTGCCATCTCTCAACAAATTAGTGCATATAGATATATAATGTATGAGTATGCATATATATTTCACATATATTTTTAAACTTCAACATATAAACATAATCTTTCTTACAAACATTTCCTTGTTTCACAAAGTAATTTTTGCCACTCATATATATATATATATTTTTTGCCCCTCATTTTTAACTGCTTTGTGGTTCATAGTATAGTTCATAATTTTATTAGCAAGGGTGGGTACAAATAATGCAGTAGTAACAAATAAACCCTGAAATCTCAGGGGACTAATATACAATGGTTTATTTCTGACCCACACAAAATGCATTGTGGATCTGGAAGCTCTCAAGAATTCTGGCTGCTTCCAACTTGAGGCGCTGTCCTCATACCATGTGGTCTTCATGGTCACCTCCAGAAGGAGCATTTGGAAGAAACTCACCAATTTAAATGCCTCGGTCCAGAAGTGAAATACATCACTTCTGCTCACTCCTCATTTTCTGAAATTAGTTGTACAATCCCACCTACCTCCAAGGGTGCAGCTGGGAAGCGTGCCTAGGTGGGAAACGAAGATCAACATGGGCAAGAGTTATCAGTCTCTGCCTCAGTTCACCATAAATAACTGGTGAATAAGCAAAATTTTACCAGTAGGAAATGCAGGAGGCCCTTGATACTCAAAAAGAAAACATACTGAAAATTTGATGTATCACTGTGGAATATAATTTCCCTCAGTAAAATTTTCCTAAAGCCTACATATGGTCTTTTTCTTTTCATTTTCTTTGCATTGATCACCAGCAGTAGTGGTTACATGTGAATTTCTTGAGATTCAAGTTTCCTTCTATGACTGAGGAAGAGATAAGATTCTAAAAATTGTTTTCTCCTGAGTTACTGTGTACTTGTTGACCTGCAGAACCCAGTAATGCCCTGGGGAGAGGTAGGTGCTGGGCCCTGGGCCAGGCTGCCACTAACGCATTCCTCTAGCTCATCCATCTTTTAGCCTGTATGATTCAAATTCTTGGCTCAGAAGGATTACAAATTGCTACATGGCATGACTCTTCAAGGTTACTCTTCAATAATCAAAACCACACATTTTAAATCCACGAATGCTCTACTGCAAAGCTATAATTTGGGGGAGGGGTTTCTTTCAGTTATGCATAGTCTTTGAGTTCAATATAGCAAATATGGCCTGTTGGCCCTTCATAGGCTATATCAGAGCAATGAGAAAAGGAAAAAAAATGTGTAACTAACTTCATACTTCAGAGATTTATGTGCTTCTCTATTACCCCTGAAATAACCCCAAAATTAATCAACAAAAGATGCTTTATGAGGGGCATGCAGCGCAGTTTCATCCTGCACACTTGATGAAGGTTTCCAGATCTACGGCCACGTGACAACAGAATTTCTATTACTCACCCCTTATGCACTGAGTCAATGAAGGAATAAGACACATTTGCCTGTGCTGAAGGTATCTATAGGGCTGTACTGTTAAACTAGAGACTTGAAAAGATTGGGAAATAAGGCACATAAAATTAATAGGATCTAATTCATGATATCTTCATTTTTGTTCCCAATTTCCCTTCCAAAAGTCATTAGAGGTAATATTTCATACTAGATTGGCTCTAAAAACAGAAAACAAAGCCATAGTGGTTTTTTTTTATCTTTTTTTCCCCCTGCTGCTGTTCATTGTGAGACTTTATTTGGATCAGAAAAAGTGATGACACTTTGTGGAAAACGTTCAGAGTGAGTCTGTTTATGGGCAATTTAGAAATGGAGAAAGGTATGAGATAAGCAGAAATAATTTTTTCCCTATTGGGAGGTCATTTGTATGGAAACTACGTTACTAATTTAACTTGGCACTTCGAATATGCACATTGTGTCTATCTTCATCTTCAAAGTGTTCCATGAACAATGGGGTTGATTCTTGCATGAAGTTCCCTCTAAGTTTCTTGGGCTGTGAGTGGCAAAGTCCAGAGGCTGCATTCCCCAGCACAGGGTGCAATATGTGGCTTGGGGCAGGGTGCTGTGCTGACAGTCCAGTCCTCTGATCTTAGCTGCCACCCAGGAGTCCAGGCTCCCAAGGAGGTGATCCTCACCCAAGGCTCTTGCCTGAGAAGCAAGCTCATCCAGGGAGGCACAGTTCCCTCAGAAGAACCAAAAAAATGGGAAGAACCCTGACATGAGGGAGGACAGTGGCGACTACGAAAGCTGAGATTGGAAGAGCATTTCAGGGAGAATTTAAAGCAAAGGAAATGAGAGGTTGGCCTGGAAACTGCTTGGTTTCCTAGTGAATTCCAAACATCAGGCCCCTGAATGCATCTCTGGCAGGATTTTAGAAAAATGTATGTGTCCCTGAACTTCTCCTCCATGTTTCGTGTTTTAAAATCTGGAAAAAAGAACGTTCTTAGTATGGCATATGCATACGCCATAAAAGATAAAGAAATTTGGATGAGCCACAGCATGGGTGAAACTTGGGGACATTATGTTAAGTGAAATAAGCCAGATACAGAAGGACAAATACTGTATGATTCCACTTGTGTGAGGGACCTACCTAGAGGTGTCAAATTTATAGACACAGAAAATTGAATGGTGGTTAACAGAGGCTGGGGTGGGGGTAGAATGAGTTGCAGTTTTTCAGGATGATACAAGTTTCAGAGATAGATGGTGGTGGTGATGGTTGCACAACCATGTGTATGTACTCTACACCACTAAACTGTTCACTTAAAAAGGTTAAAATGGTACACTTTATGTTATATAAATTTTACCACAATTTTAAAAAGTGTCTCTTAAAACCTCACTAAATTTGATCACCCTGGAAAGATTCAAGCCATATTCAAAGAGGAAGAGGAGAAGCAAGAAGTGCTTGCAGAGAGGAATAGGGAGGCAGAAGGTCCTATTGGGCATCAGCCCGCAGTTTGAGCACCCTGGGTGAGAGGTCCCATATGGAGAAAAGGCCAAAGAGATATCAGATCTGCTTAGACATTTTATTTAATAACTGTCCTGCCCTTTCTTTGTAACTGAGCTCTGGCTCCTTTTAGAAAGGAGAGATTTCTTTATCTTCTATTTTTTTTTTCTAATAGATGTATTTAGGGATAAGTTTTTCTCTACAACGTTGGCCACATTCGGATTTTGACCTGGATGGCTCTCATTGTTGCCATGTCTAAATAGTTTGTAAATTCAGGCTTGTAGTTTCATTTTTGTGTTTAAATTCCTCATCAGGGTGAGGGAAGAGGTGGAGATGGGTTGGAGGGTAGATGTGATGGAAAAAGGGGTGGAGGAGAAGGGTAGGAGTAATGGAAGCTGGGATTGGGGAAGGAGGGTGGAAGTGAGGGGGAAGGGCAGGAGTAATTACAGGAATGGGAGTGGGAAGGCTAGGTAGTTGGTGCTACAGAGCAGAGAGCTGTCAAATCTGGTTAGTCTTCTGGTTATGGATTCATCTCAACCACCCAGGGCGCTACTTGCGACTGACTCTCTAATGCAGAGGGGAGAGGGCACCAAACATCTGGAGACCCCTACTCTCTCAAAGGTTATCACGGGTCCTCCTTAGGCCCACCACAGCACCAGTCTCTGAGCTCTGAGAAACTCCCTTCTCCTTTGGTCCTCCTGGTGTGTATTTTCCCTTCTTGTTTTCTTCTTCATTTGCATGTCATCTGCCATCCTTTTTCCTAGGACTTTCCATAATTCCTAGCCCATCAATACACCACGTTTTATTTTTCAGTGTCATCGTGAATTTCTTCCTCCTATACATCTTATCTGTCTTTACTATGAAGTTGGGGAGGGAAGGTGAGGCGGATTTAGTGCTCAGACAATGCCACACTCATCAAACCCCACTTTTTTTTAAGTCAGTGTCTCATTCTGTCACCCAGGCTGGAGTGCAGTGGCATGCTCACGGCCACCGCAACCTCGACCTGCTGGACTCAGGAGATCCTTCCACCTCAGCCTTCCAAGTAGCCAGAACTACAGGTGCATACTACCATGCCCGGCTAATTTTTTGATTTAGGTAGAGACGATGTCTCACCAAGTTCCCCAGGCTGGTCTCGAACCCCTGGACTCAGGCAATCCTCTCGCCTGAGCCCAGGGATTACAGGCTTGAGCCACTGCACCCTGCCAGACTTCTCTTTTTTTGAACTAGGATCTCCCTCTGTTGCCAGACTGGAGTACAGTGGTGTGATTAGCCTCGAACTCCTGAGCTCAAGTGATCCTCCCGCCTCAACCTCCCAAGTGAACTACAGGTACGCACCACTATGCCAGATAATTTTTCTTTTTTCTTTTCTTTTTCTTATTTAGAGATGGGAGTCTCACTATGTTGCCCAGGCTGGTCTCCAACTCCTGGCCGCAAACAATCCTCTCACTTCAGCCCTCCAAGCTGCTGAGCCACAGGCATGAGCCACCGCTCTGGCCCCAGACCCAAACTTCTTTAACTATTGTGTAGTTATTCTCATCTAGGCTCATGTTGTATTGAATAACTTATATTTTGTTGCAGAGATAAAACTGGTATGGAGTGATTATTTCAGGGACCCAGGCAGTTATTCCTTAGGAGGATCCTGGGTCTCTTCTTGAGAGAGATGGCTACCTCTCCTGCAGGGACTGCTCCCCTGACTACCTCTTACTTGGAATTTTCAAGACTTGATGTCAAACCCTCTCCTCTTCCTACTCTACACTTCATGCCATAGTGAATTTCAATGACTAATGTCTCCTGAATTTATATAACAACAACTGAAGCCGGGCTCAGTGGCTCAGCCTGTAATCCCGCGCCTTGGGAGGCCGAAGTGAGTGGATTGCCGAGCCTGCGGGTTCGACCCGCCCGGGCAACTTGGCGAGACCTCATCTCTACAATAAACCAAAAAAATCAGCCGGGCGTGGTAGCGCGCGCCTGTAGTTCCGGCTACTGGGAAGGCTGAGGCGGAAGGATCGCCGGAGCCCAGCAGGTCGAGGCTGCGGTGGCCGAGAGCGGCCACTGCACTCCAGTCTGGGCGACTGAGTGAGACTCCAACTCAAAAAAAAAAACAACTGAGACACCTCTTCTGAGCTCCCGGCCCACAACATGACATTTAACAGTAAACCTGCTAACGTGTTTCCACACCGTTGTTTCTATTTCAGTGAAAAGCACGACCTTGTCCTCCCAACAACCTTTTAGTCTCCAAGTCCTGAAGAGCCCACACATCACTTCCTGTTTCTAAAGAGAAATTTTTCTCTTTAGTTCTTCCAATTGTTTTCTCTTATGGTTATCCCCACCATCCTCTCTGGCCTCAGTCCCTACAATAGCTCTCTACTGGGTTGGCCTGCTTCCAATTTCTTCTCCATGTTGTGGACAGAGTCGTGATTTTTTAAAATGGATTCTTTATAATACTGAAAATAATTGCACAAGAAATATGTGCTTTTGGACATAAAAATGTACATAAAGAAAAAAATAAGTTCCTTGCTCTCTTTCCACACTTCTGTGGTCACTATTCCTATAGGTTTGTTGTGTATCTGTGTATCTTTTCATAACTTTTTAAAATTTTCACTATATATGTATGTATACACACACACAGACAAACATATATATTTTTCTAGTTTTAATAAGAATGAGATCATGCTGCAGACAATACCCTGCAGGTTGCCCTCTTGAAATCTAACACATGATTCTAAAATACAAATCCCATTTCTGTCCTGGCTACAACCATGTATTGCTTTCCCTTCCCTTCTAAAGGTTAAACTTCTTTGCATCTTCTGCTTCTTGCCTACTTCTCCAGACTGATGCCAGTTCCACTTGCACACCTACTCTGGCAGTAACAACAGACTCTCTGTTCCTTGAATGCTCTCTCTCTCCTGCCTCTGCTCACAGAGTTTCCCTTGAATAGAATACCTGTTTGTTGGACTTCTATCCACTTATCTTTGGGGACTCAGCAGAGGTGCGACTTTCTCCCTCCCCACAACCCGTTTGATTGTACTTCCTCGTCCTAAGACCCCTGCCACATCATAGGACCTACCATGCCAGGTTACAGTTCAATTGTCTGTGTTCCCTGATACTCTATAAACTCTGTGAGGGCACAAATCATGTCCTTCTAAGGGGTAAAGTACTGCACAGCACTTAGTAGAGGGATGTAGTAGGCATTCAATAAATACTTGAATCAATGGGTGGATTAATGAATAATAAACAGAGCTTCAGTTACAAAGGCCAAATATGTAAGAGTTATGCCTTATTCTTTCTTTCCTACCACCATCCATTATTTTTTAACCTATCAGGAATTCGAGTTAGCCTTACTTCCAAATTGCAGCCCAATTCATCTCACTTCTCGTCTTCCCCACAGCTTCCACCCTGACCCAAGTATCATATCCCTTTTTCACATCACTAGGGTGCTCTCCTCATTGGCTTTTATGTTTCCATTCTTGTTTTAACAGAATCCATTCTATTCTTCATATAGCAGCCGGAGGGATCTTTAAAAAGCGCTAATCAGAGAGTAGTTTCTGCCTCAAATCCTTCAGTGACTTCCCACTGCACTTGAAATGAAGTTCCAAACACCCAACCTGTCCAACCTT
Organism: Tarsius wallacei; assembly: GCA_963574415.1. Taxonomy (NCBI): domain Eukaryota; kingdom Metazoa; phylum Chordata; class Mammalia; order Primates; family Tarsiidae; genus Tarsius; species Tarsius wallacei. The sequence goes on along the minus strand of CAUYQG010014371.1, from coordinate 5,110 downwards.
ACCTATATTTCCAACTTCCTTTAAGAAATAATCAACATTCCCTATTTCTTTATAACCCCATTACACTGGTCATTTTATTGTCCTGGGAACATGCTAAACTTGTTCCTGCCTCAGGGTCTTCCATTTATTGTTCCCTCTGTCTAGAACATTCCCCAGATTTTGACACAACTGGCTGCTTCTTGTCACCTGGAGGTGAGTTCAAATATCCCTCCTCAAAGAATCCTGAATTTCTGATGATGTTCACTAAAGTAGTCCTACTTCCCTAGCCACACTCTATCCCATGTAGCACTCACTGTAATGTTATTTATATGTGTGCCTTTTGGTTTTCTATCTCTTCCTACTCCACTAGAATTTGAGAATCCCAAGGGAAAGGGGCTTGCCACTGTTGGGTCCCCAGTTCCTAGAGCATACCTAGCTTGTAGTAGATGCTTAATAAAGAATTGTCTGGGGATGGATGACTCTAATTTTGACAGTATGAAAGTGGAAAAACCACCTAATTTAAGAACAGAGATTTTTGAAATTTATCATTGTGTCTGGCATTTACTAAGCTATGCGGCCTTGAGAAAAATTTTTAAAATTCTTGACTCTTATGCAAAATGGTGATATGAATACAACTTGCCCTTCTTATCTTACCAGGTTCTTGTGAGATTTAGGTTGGCTACGGATGTGAAAATACCCGACTAATCAAGTAACAGTGTGTTATTAGCCCTGAGTAGGTGAATAACTTTCAATGACCTGAGTTACATTCTCATTTATGTCAAATAGAGCAGATCTCTTTGACTTATAACTGCAATTTCACCCACAGAGCCATTCAAGAATCCCCCCGCAATGGTACCTGCATAATGAACATTTGTATACCTAACCCTGAATTGTATCCTACATCTTTAAAAATAAAAATAAAAGAATATCCTCAGAGTTGTCAGTGCTTCATTTAAGGTTGCAATTAAGAGAGGGTAGTGGACAAGTTCTTCAAGAGAGTGAGCAAGAGAGGATGACATGTTGACAGATGGTACATCAACATTATATACATAAGAAAAATTTCCATCGAGGAAGAATGGCATTTTTTGGAAGTAACTTTTCAGGAAGCCACCATCTTAAAACACTGAATTCCCCTAAAACCACAAATGGAGCCGTCTGGATTTCTCGCATCTGTTATTGGATGAAAATGCCTATAGAGAAGGCAGAGCTGTGTGAGTGCCGCCAGTTAAGGACTCCGGATCTAAACTAATGAAAGATGTAGGACACTCTCATTATTTATTCATCAGTTTTTTTAGTGGCGTCAGACTGGCTGAAACTGGTTATAGTTTCTTCTATTTATATTTTGTAAATCACCAGCCATTCTTAACCAGGGAGTCCAGCAAACATTTGTGGCTGTTTGGATCTTGGGTTCCTTCTAGAAAATAAGTACATTGAGATGTTGCAGAAAAGTAAGAAAAAAACTCCCAACTCTGTTGGATGAAGGAGGTTATTCACATAAAATAATAAACAGATGCCTGGCTTCATTCTAACTTCTAAGCAACCTTTTAAAATCCTTAGGAACTCTTCAAGAGACTTTGATTTTTACCTTCCTTGTGTTCTTCATGGCATCTTGAACACGTTAGATGTTTAACGTTTTAATAAATTAATAAACATACTTGGATTCTGCATTCATTACAATTCTTTTTGCCGTCATTGAATGTAGGTAAAGATAATCTTTGCTTGGATGTAGCTTCTTAAGAATCCAGTTGTTAGCAGGGCTCGGTGGCTCAGCCTGTAATCCCAGCACTTTGGGAGGCCGAGGCGGGGAGGATTGCCTGAGCCCGCGGGTTCGAGACCCACCTGGTAACTTGGCGAGACCTTGTCTCTACAATAAATCAAAAGCTAGCCGGGTGTGGTAGCGTGCACCTGTAGTTCCGGCAGTGGCCGGGAGCGTGCCTCTGCACTCCAGTCTGGGCGACAGAGTGAGACTCCAACTCAAAAAAAAAAAAAAAGAATCCAGTTGTTTTCTATTCAACTTATATTTTTCTCTAACATAAAATTTTTGGTCAAGATAGACTATATTTGTGAATATTTTCTTAGATTTATTAAATTTTCTATTTTGATAGCTTGATAAACAATATTTTAGTATGCACTTGAAAATATGAAAAAGATGTTTCAGAACTTAACTTTATGGTTTATCTGCTATTGCTCTATCTAGTTATTTAGATTTTTAAGAGAACAATTGCTGTTTTCTGTTTATAAAACTAATGCACATTCAACGTATATAGTTTGGGAAATATTTGAGTGTATTTTTTTGTGTTTATATGATTTTAAACTTTAAAAATATAATGATATTTTTTGTTTGAAACATTTTTTTTCACTTAACACTTCCTCCTAAACATTTCTTTTTTTTCAGTTCAGATTTCTCAAGATTCAACCTACAATGTTTATGTGGTATTGCTTTGTCTGTATGTATTATAATTATTTAACCATGTTCCAAATTTCCTACATTTAGATTATTTTTAGTTTCTTGTGTTATTAAGTCTAGTACATAAATATCTTCATATATATATGTTTTAGTATCAATTTCTCATAATTTTCTTAGGATACATCTTCAGAACAGAAAATAATAGAGTGAGAGTTTGAAAATATTTTAAGCCTCTTCTTACACATGTCCATATTTTTCTTGTGAAAAATAATTTCTTTGGAATTATGCTTAGAAATGTATATACTATAATGAATAATTATAAAATATTCCTCTATATTTTCTTCTCATTATTTTATGATGTACTTTAACATTTATCTTTTTTACATATGGCATTCTGTAGAGACTGATTATCTCTGAAATTATTCAGTTTAGTCAGAAAGGATGATTACATAATTTGGTCATTGTAAATTATTTTTATATGCTATATTCATATAATAGTAAATAGCTTCATGTATGCAGATCTATTTCTTGACTTTATGTTTTGTTCAATGTGCAATCTGTTATTGCTTTAGTACCACACTGTTGTCATTATGCCAATATTACTACTTCAGTGAATCAAATTGCTTAGTGAGCACCTACCCTATGACCTGTCTGGGCTAAAGATTAATATATAAGAATAAACCAAAAGACACAGTCATTGACCTCATGGGTCTTACAGCTGAGTGAGGAAGACAGACATTAACCAAGGAAACAAAGCAATAGCTATATAATTTCAAATAGTGAATAGTCACAACAAACAAAAAGCATTGTATTCTATGGTTAAAGAATGCCACTGAAGAGCTTTAATCAGGAGATCCATAATGAGATTTCTTTTCCTTTATATTTCTGTTTTTGTTAACTTGTTGAAAGTAACACGGCTTCTGAGTGAAGACAAATTTGGAGGTGGTCAAGAATGAAGAAGAAAGACCAATCTGCAGAGAAATAATGGTAACACGATATAAGGTGGTTGCTAATAGAAAGAAAATAGGTTGATCAATTCCTGAACTCTTTAGAAGGTGGAACCAGCAAGACTGGTGACTGATTAATTGTGGAGGTAAAGAGAAAAGAGGTGTCAAGAATGACTTAAAGTTTTCTAGTCTGGGATACAAGGATGTTGTGATGCCATCATGGAAAGAAAAAGTTGAAGAAAGATGAAACTGAATTGGAGGTAGGATAGAAACAAGCATTCTGTTTCAGACAGGAGTACACTGAGAAGTCTATGAAACATGGTGACCTATTGTGGTCGATGGTGCTAGTTCAGTTTTGAAGAAAGGGCTAGGGTACATTGGTATATGGGTAAAGCTGAGCAGAGCAAAGTGTTAAGATCTTATAGAATGGCTAGTGCAATGAGAAGCCAACACAGAACCAAGCCCTGAATAAAAAACTCTAGCCTGTGGGGATTAGAATGGGACCTCAGAGAAGAATGGAAAAAATGGGAAGTGGGAAGAAAGTAGCAGAGAATAGGGTCACCAGACTAATGAGTGGGAAATTTAATGAAGGAGGGTGTTGAGTAGAATGTTGATTTGATAAGAGAAAGATAAAAAAGAATTCATTGGCATAAATATGTTCCTGGTAGCATAGATTATAGTAATTTGGGTGGTATGATAGAGGTGGAAACCAGATTGGGGTAAAAATCAAATCTGATTTCGAGAGAAAACAAAACCCTCTTTTCTTCTCTTTTGGAGAATTTTGGCCAAGGGAAAAGAAGATGGTATCTTTTTTTTTTTTTTTTTTGAGTTGGAGTCTTACTCTGTTGCCCAAGCTGGAGTGAAATGGGCACGCTCATGGTCATCGCAGCCTCAACTTGCTGGGCTCAGGGAATCCTTCTGCCTTGGCCTTCCAAGTAGCCGGAACTACAGGCATGCACTACAACGCCTGGCCAATTTTTTGATTTATTGTAGAGATGAGGTCTCAACAAGTTGCCCAGGCTGTTCTCGAACCCCTAGGCTCAGGCAATCCTCTTGCCTCAGCCTCTCAAAGTGCTGGGATTACAGACTTGGGTCACGGCAACCTGCCTGAAGATGGTATTTTAGGGATGCACCTAAAGAGGTTTTCTGTTGTTGTAATTAGAGGCATTAAAGCATGTTTTTAAGCTGCTATGATAGTCGAAGAGAAAGGGACAGAAAGAGGGAGAAAATACATGAGAAATAAAGCATAAGTGGGATCCAGAACACGGTGGCTTTGATAAATGGAGTTAAACTTCCTCCAAAGTAACAGGAAAAAGGAATGGGAGCAGAAGATGTGGGAATCTACATCTGTTGACTTCCTCATTTTTTTCTCTAGCAGAAATGAGAGAAGTCAGGGAATGGGTATGGGGTGGGTGGGAAGGTGCTGGCTTGAGGAGTAAAGAAAAGATAGCCATGGCAGAGAGTGGGAGGGAACAGTGATGAGAGAAATTAAAAATGGGAAATGCCACTGAGTGTTCCTATGTTAACTATATGGCTGCACAAACTTGCTGCTTAAGCTTTTTGTTAAATATTACCTTGTTCTCATCCATTTTGCTCTCTCATAGGAACTTGTAGTTTGCGTTAATTGATTAATTATTTTGAGGAGAATTAATGTCTCTACAGTACTCATCCCTTCACTCCAAGAATACATCTTATACATACTTATTTAAGTCTCCTTTGATATCCTTTGGAAGAGTCTTATACAGTACTTGTTTTCATAAAGCGTCTGCATCTTTCT